>JAMYIC010001742.1:2945-25577 GCA_024112705.1 Microcera coccophila
GTTGGATCATGACACCGGATCAGGCTGGTTAGGGGACGCTCGAGGCTGGGGAATGAATGAGCTGACGGAGGCCCGCTAGCCCCAGAGGACAGACCCTAGGCGACAGGGCTCCACTCTATAGTTACAGCGCGCAGTTACAGCGGACAAAGGAGCCTTGTCAGAACTGGTCGGGGAGACTGTTTGACGTCAATCTCGAAGACGTGATACGCCGCCATCAAGATATTGCGTGCAGTATCGTGGAGAAGAGAGGGAGGTTACACTTGGGATGGATTTCGGGAATTTTTGCCTCTTTTTTCTTCTTTTTTTCCTGCCTTCCTTTTTTTCTTTTCTTTCTTTTTCTTTTCCTTTCTCTTTTTCCAGTTCCTCGGTTATCTTCTTGTGTGTCGGGGGGGACCGCTGGATCCTACTGCGGAGACTGTGAGCGGGTGTTGCTTTTTCTCTCCCGTCCACTCTAGACCGCGGCACATTGTGGATCAGGAGCTAGGCAGTAGAGCTAATATACGTTAATCTGGCGGCTCGCAGAGGTAGACTGCGCCTTAACTCGCCCCGGCCACAGCGGTTCTCGGGAGGCGCTGGGGGAGTTTGTCGTCTTAGTGGTTTCTGGTTGGTTTCTGGCTGTTTTTAGCACTGTTGTCAGCTGGAGCGAAACGGCGCGGGTGTCTGCGCTACTGATACTCGCTTAGACGCCTCGCATACTAGACTCGACTTGGCCCGTCTCGCATCGCTAACCTTCATCCAACAGAAAGCGCCTGTACCTGACATTTGCATCACACCGACCCGTGTTAGGGCAGCCCTGTGATTGAGACAGTTGTCTCACTTTGGCCTAGGGAGACCAAATCTCGATTCGGGCGCTTCACCTGACCGCTGTTCACCGACTGTGCCGCACACGGGAAGCCTAGCGAAGGCAGATCCATCCTTTTTTACTCCGGTGCCACAGTCACGAATCAATTGGCCATTCTGGGTCCAGAGTCGTTCGTTCTCTGGCTCGAAAGCTCGCCATTGTGTCACCTGCAGAACCGCGGTGGCCCTCGCTCGATATAAGACAAGACAATCAACCAGCGACGATGCGGATACACCGCTATGTACCATAGCGCAGGCCGCAGCGTCCGCAGGTCCGTACGGGGCAGATCAACATGACGGTGTTTCACATTCTCTGCGCAAAACGACAGAGGCGAATGAAAAAAGAGTCAAGGATGGTCCGCAGCCCGGACGCAACGGACGCCCCGGACTACCTTGACGCCATCCGCAGCGTCTTGGTCCAATTCCATCCATTGATAGAATCAATTTCAGAAGCCATCTGGAGCACCTTTGGTGGGTCTGACAGGGCCAGCTGCCGAGCCACGGACGACTGATAAACACGGGACAGGGATCATCAGACGAGCTGCCAAACTGCGGCCCGCCACATCTCGCGACCTCTTACCTGAGGGCCTTTGGTGCTCCTTGAGGTTCGACCCCCCGAGGGCTATCCAGGGTGGTCTTCGTGTGTGTCCCGGACAGATCACCGACTGGTCCGCGTACGGCGTCACGAGCGTCATTGCTTCGAAGCCCGCCTTCGACATCACCTGTCGGGTGGAAGGATCAGGGACGGGATATTGATGCTGCTTCACCGTTATCGAAAACGAATTGGACGTCAAAAGATCAATTTTCCCTTGCTCCGCAATGATGAAAGATCATCCCATACCAATAACGCACTCTCGCTCGAAAATCCAACCACGAGTATCCCAGAGTATTCCCGAAAGAGAAAAAGGAAAAGAAAAAGAAAGAAAGAGGGAAATTAAGAAAAGACCAGACAAGAATGGAGCCGTTCCGTCTCACAGCAAAGGTGGTTTGCCCTCAACGCCGTGGATATGTCCAGGCGTGTTCTGTGGCCCTTTTCCCGCGACCAATCTCCCCATTCATGATTTCATCCATGATCCGTTCCCAATCATCGTACTTGCGACAGACTAATTCCATAATCTGAGATCCCTGTCAAGACTCCATGCATTCAGTTGACGCCGAGTGGCGCATATCTCAATATCTCAATCCGTCGACGGTCGAGGTAGAAAATCGAAGTCGAGGCCGAGGTCGAGAGGCATACAAATTTTTGCTCGTACATTCCCTGTTGTACATCCGGTTTTCTCCCGTCATTATTAAAATCCTTCCCGTTGTCAGATTCGTATGCAAGCCTGTCGAAAGAGAGTTTGGCCAACACCCTTCGTGCGCCCCCACCGTCTCTCCACACCTCAAAACCGGTGATTAGACGTGATGAGCCTGGGTACTCCCGGCAAGGCGCTTGTGACTGGAATTGACGGAGGAGGTCGTCTTTCCTTGTCTCTGAGCGTCCAGTCGTCTCCGGGCTCTGATGGAGCGACGAGCTCCATTAATGTGTACTGGAGGATGCCATCTAATACTCGAGGAACGACAATGTCTCGAGACAACCCCCACGAGGGCGCCGAGGGTTCTTCGTTATCTCGCCCATCGGCCTGGAGACGGTATCAGCAAAACATCCCAACCCCCGGTTTGTTTGTTTTTTTGCTTCTTCTCCAACTTACCAGACAGGAGGCGCATGGCGCGTTGTTTATCCAGACCCAATTAGGGCAGTTGTGTGTGTAAAAGTACTTGCAACGGTACTTGTAGAAACCTCCGGTACCACTCATGATGGGTTTTTGTTCGTGTTGGGGATTGTAAATCGATTGGGGAGCAATGAGCTAGAGTTTAGGGAGGAGTCGACAGGTGACGAGAAGGTCTTATATGAACTACCAGCTGGTAGGGGATCGGTTTGGTTTCGATACTAGAACGAAGAAAGCCGTGGGCTGGGGGGAAAAGAAAGGGTCGAACGAGGTTCTTGTAGTAACGTTGAACAAACGCAAGGGTCCTTCGGATGGGCAGAACTTCAGCGTCCAGGCAAAGCACGGGCTGGCATGATCAAGGTGCGTGCCACAGGCTTTACATAGATTCGGACATGGCTGACATGCTCAGGACAACTAAACCAGATGGCGAATGGGCGTCTACGTCGCAATGCCAATTTTCATGGAACTGACACTGATGGTCCCTTCGGAGAGACGCGCTCAGGCAGGACGATGCAATGCAGCAGTGGGGGGGAAACACCAACGGTCGAGCAGGGCCCCCCTGGAACGCCTTGGAGCAGGGTAGCATGGGTGGTCGACCGCTTGTAGGTGGTTCACTCACTGTTCACATCACATTCACGTCTTCGAGAACGCTGGCCCTAGCCCTAGAGGAGACCCCCTGCCCGGAAGCTGCAGAATACTGATGGTGTCTCATTGCAGAGGGCGAGTCAAACTATCCGGATAAAACCGACGAGGCTAGCGGCTATAAGCGTGTTGGGGGATGCGCTGAAGGACAGCCGGACACACTCTCGACGATCTCGCCTCCTAGCTGGTGGTGGTCGAATTCTATCAGGAAGTCGGAGGGGGCTGCCGCAGACCAAGCGGACTAGGAGTGGACGAGGGGTGGACGAAGAGTGGGCTCGTTGCCGTTTATCCAATCGTAGAGGACCATGAGAAGGGACACCAGTCGAAGACCCACGATGTCTCAAACAGGCGTAGCGGGCGGGCGGAATGGCGTGAGGAGGAGAGAAGGGAGAACAGGGCCTCTTCTGGGGAAGTGACGGCGCATCACACATCCTGTGGCATCCACACACCATCCGGCTGCCCATGGGCGAACCTGTCCAATGTCAAAGCAGGAATCCGGTCACCCTTGCTTTGGAGACGAGTCTCTCGATTCCGCAGCTGTTTAATTCGGCAATCACGATCATTTCACGAGCTAAAGGCTAAATAGCTAGGGCCTGGACCTTGCACACGCCGCAGCGAGCAAGCAAGCAAAGCAGAGTCCTTTGATGCTTGGCTTGGACATTGTGCAGCACATGGCAAAGATTGCTCCCGGAGCCAGTGGGCGGCTCCGACTCAAAGCCACTCATCGTCTCGCTGGCGAGCCAATAGGTACTGAGCTATGTCGTCGTCGTCTCATGTATCGTGCCACGAGCAGACACCACACCTCATCTTAACTGGCGTGGAGTCGGTTGAGGCTGATTAGGGACGCACGGGTTGATGTGTGAAGTGCTGCCACGAGCCGAAGGAAAAAGCAAAACACGAAGGGGAACGACTCCACAGGCGCGTGGCGTCCTAGGTCTAGGTGTGCGTTGTGTTCAAAGTGGGTTTGGAATTGCCGGTCTTTTGAAACGACATTTCGTGCTTGCCTTCACCCTGCATCATACATCATACAGCATACGCGGTCTCGCTTGGTCGACTGGACTGGGGGTCGACAGACCAAAAAGCCGTTGAGTTGATGATAGCTTGCTAGGGGGGCGCTATCATAAACCTCCGCTGGCCGGGGGATTTCCAGCAGTCGGCGGTTAAGAAATCCATGTATCGCATCACGATTATCACACTGACCGTCAATGGTCCTGACAGCTCAAGAGAATCGTCATTCAGCATGCCATTAGGTCTCCTAAAGAAGGCCACGCTGCGATAACATGGCCGGTGCGGAAATACTCCTAGGGTTTCCGAGCTGCCACAAGGGTCGGCCCGTCGTTGTGAGGTGAAACCTTTACGTGAAAGAATTGAGACAAAAACGTCGGCGGCGACCAGCCACGCGCTCACATGTGCTTGCTCGCTTGGCTCGGGCAACCAAAGTTGAAGCTATCGAGCCTCGAGCGTTCCAGCACCGACGACGGCAGCTTCATGGTTTAATGAGACACACTGGCCGTGCCGGGGAGCGCCCTGTAGTAAGCGGGCGGCAGTGATTCTCTACAGGTCTTGGATCGTCGACTGGCCCCCTTTCAAGCTTTGGGCGCGGAGTGGATTCATGTCGATCCGACAGCTATCCCCCTCTCACGTCAAGCTCGGACGCGCAAGCGAAAATGATCGAGGTCCGATAGAATCGGGGGTGCGAAAGCACACACAAAGTGCCTACTTCGCCGAGACCACGAAGTATGTACTGTCGCAAGCGCACCAGCGTAGCAACGGCTCGGATTGCCCTGCTAGGCAATCCTCCTCCTCCTCAGGCCTCCCGCATGGCGCTTTGGGCGTTTTGCATACTGCACTGCGTCCCTCAAACCATGAACGCGCGCCAGAGGCTTCATGCAGACAAAACGGTTTTCCTGCAGATCCGAGAGCCTCAACTGGCCTTTCACAGCCAGGCGTCCAAAACTAGAGCACGATGATAGGGACTTGGCGTTCGGTTCGTGTTAGCTCGCTGATCGGCAACGGCTTTGCATGTCTAGTCCCCTGGCGAAGCTGCAGTGCGGCACCGCACGACATATGCTCCGACTCCAATAGGTACGCCAATTCTCTCGAATCGACACGCAGCATCTTTGTTATTGTCCCACAGTCGTGAGGTCCGTCCCTTCCCCCCCTCCTCTCCCAGCGCAGAAGGTCCTGTTGGACGTCATTGTGAGGATTTCACTGCATGAGGAAGATGCAACTTCTCGGTCCCACCGAAGGATTCTCTTTTCCTCTTCTCTCAATGCCCTCGTCGAGCCTTGCATGATAAGAGAATAGGCAACCATCGCCTTGCATAGTTCCCTCAGACTACTTGACGGGGGTTACTTGAGCCGGAGGGTTTTTTTTGTTGTTTCTCTTCTTTTTCTGTCAACCCGTGCCGCCACCCCTCCATTGGTGTTGGGTGCTGGTCAACGACGCCTTCATGGCACGAGCCTACCCGTACCCAAAGCACCGGATAAAGCCATCTTACCTTGCCCAACAATGGTAACCTCACTCTACTACGACTTCATGCCAGGATGTCTCTGCACCCTCAGATCGTAGGGTTCAGTCTTCATGCGCCATCGACTTCCCCACACAACAGACTCCAAAACCTTGCTGCTGCTGCTGCTGGGGGAACCATAAACGTACCTAACCTTTCTGTCACGCTCCCCATCGCCCGGACACCCTCGAAGATCTGACCATGCATGTGTATTTGCTTTTTCTTCTCTTTCTCTCTCACTCTCATCCTCCCCCCCCTCCCTCTCTCGCTCTCTCTTCATGATCTCTGTCTCTCCACATCCTTGAGTCCCGAACTCCGGATGTCACCCCCCTTGCTCGGTGATGCCCAGCTAGACCTGCAGGTCATAGTCGGGCTGGGCTGAATGTCCTTGAGCTCCTGCGAGCTGATGGCCCTGGTTGGCGGGGGAGGCAAGGATACCTTACCCACGGCGGCCTCGTCTAGTCGCCTCGCCCTGTTTGGATTGGGTTGCGAGGTTGTGTTCCTGACGGAGTCTAGGGTATGTGGCGCTATATCATTTCCGAGCCGTCTTTATTGACGACTTACATACCAAACCGAGACATAAACCCGAAGCTTGAGGGAGTATAGTTAGGAGAGATAGATGTGATCGTTAACAAATCGGGCGGGCTCGCCTCTAGTCTATGTGATGTCTGAATCTACTTCTGTCACATAAATATTTCCTCTGCTTGCATCCTTGCATCCTCATTCCATCGTTGCAACTACATGCTAATAATATTCACCTGAATCACATTTCCAGCCCAACGCCTTCTCCTCAACTATTCGGAAGCCGTACCGTCTTGGACTAAGAGTTTCCAAAATGGCGAGTACCAACCACCAGCCCATCAAGGGCGCGTATCTTCGCAAAGGAGTCGTAACTGCCGAAGGGTGATGATTCTTGTGATAGGAGCGCTTGACTCGGATCCTGTTCCATCTCGGTAGATGATTCTCTTCATCGTCCCGCCTTCATGGCTTCCTTCCGCCTCTTCTTCTCCGAAGCACGCATCAAGGATCGCTTGATGTCGCCCTGTTCAAAGGTATCAAGATCGTAGTAGGTAGGGGCAATTTCCTAGGCGCTGTTAGTGATGGGCCTTTTGTGGAGAAGATATGGGGGGCACTCACCAATAGCCACTCGGGTCGGATACCAATACATGTTCGGATGTATTGCTTTGACGTAAGGACGAATTCGTTGTACAATACCCAGTCAAATTCGGTTCGCAGGACAGTAGACGGGTGGATGAGTACGGCCTGGTCATCCTTGACTGTGCGGTAAAGTTTGCCCGAGCTCTCCTTCATGGCAACTTGCATGAAGAAGCCGGCGAGTAGTGCTCGTCGGATGTTGGTGTAGTAGCTCTTGTCCTCGAACGGCGTTGACATCAGCTCCAAGCCATGCGTATCCATGATGCGCTTCAACTGCGCACGCACATTGTCTGCACTTGACAAGTGACGGAAGGACAAGAAGTGTTCATGGCACCACTGCTTCACGCCGTTGGAGTCCGAGGTAGCCTGGCCCTTGAAGGCGTGGTAGGCGTTGAGGAGAGTAAGGTGATCACCATCGGGATGAGCGAAGTGCGCCTTCATCTCATCAGCGCGCTTACGGTTGTTGGCAGGACGGACGAAGATCTGGGGCACGGAGAGGAGAGAGGTGATGGAGAGGATTTCGTTGGAGCAGTAGAACTCGGGGGAGGAGATGAGCATGACGGCGAGGGCAGGGTCGAGGGGGAACTCTGAGGCTAAGCTGCCCAGAGTGGTGAGTTCACCATCATCGTCCAGACAAGCGAGGTAGTTGAGCTCTTCCAAAGCGCGCATCATGGTCTCTGGTGCGGGAGGATCCATCAGATCGAAGTGAACAAGATCTTCAACACCAAGCTTCTTGAGTTCCAAAACCGTGTTGGCAAGGTTGGATCGCAAGATTTCGGGGTATGTCTGCTCGATTAGCTCCTTCTTGAATGCCTTTTCCGTGTACAGCCTGAAACACTTTCCGGGTTTGGTACGACCAGCACGACCAGCACGCTGCTGAGCCGAGGCCTTGGAGATGGGAGAGACGAGGAGGGATTCGACTCGAATACGAGGGTTGTAGATCTTCTGTTTGCTGAAACCTGGGTCGACGACGTAGACGATACCATCGATGGTAAGAGAGGTTTCCGCAATGTTGGTGGAGACGATACATTTGCGGCCGGGGCGGCCACCCTTTCGAATGGGACCGGGAGCTTTGTCGAAGATGCGCTGCTGTTGTTGAGGGGGGAGGGTACCATACAAGGGGTACACTACTAGAGGACCGGCATCGACTTCACGCATCAGCTCATCGGATTCGAGGCCGATTTTTCTGCAAGCATCTTCGATTTCATCTTCACCGGTCAAGAAGAGTAGAATATCGCCTTCGGGCTCTGAAGCATGGATCTGGAGAACGGTTCGGATAGCAGCCTCGACGTAGTCGCGCTCCGGCTCGGGGGTGTAGAAGATCTCAACAGGATGAGTTCGACCAGGGACGGAGAGTAGAGGCGCGTCGTTGAAGTATCGCTGGAACTTTTGCGCATCGAGGGTGGCGGACATGATGATGATCTTGAGGTCGGGGCGGCGCATGGAGATTTGCTTCAGAAGAGCCATAAGAATATCGGTTGATAGAGTCCTTTCGTGGGCTTCGTCCAGGATGATGCAGCTGTATCGTGACATTTCATGATCGTGCATGGCCTCTCGCAGAAGCATACCATCCGTCATATACTTGAGCATCGTCTTGGGTCCAGTCATGTCCTCGAAACGGATGCTGTAACCAACTTCCTCTCCAAGAGTAACGTCCATCTCATCGGCGACACGCTGAGCAACGGACATGGCGGCGACTCGACGGGGCTGTGTACAGGCGATGAGTTTTCCAGTAAGGTGAGGGAGTTCATCGTAGACGACATATTGAGGAATCTGGGTGGTCTTTCCCGAACCGGTTTCACCAACGAAGACGAGAATCTGAGTGGAGTGGTACTTGTCGAGGAACTCTTGTCTGGAGGCAAGTTAGATGAAGGTCTTGGAATGCACGCGCGAACTGTTGAACATACCTCTGCTTGGATACCGGCAGATCTCTCCGAGTCTGGAGGATCTGGAAGTACTTTTGGGTATGCGGTCGGCCAGTAAACGGATTCGACTCTGAATCCTCCGCTTTGCTAGCCTGCTTTGCCGTTGTGCGATGTCGCTTCATCCCCGCCAACGGCGAGTCGGGCGAAGGATCGGCACTATTGCCGTTCTTCCCTTCGTACATGTGTGCGAGGTACGGGTTGTACTGTTCGCCGTCGCCATCCATCTTCCTGACCTTCTTCCTGGAGGGCTCTTCTGAGTCGGCGCTGAGACGCTTTCCTCCCTTGTCGTAGCTGGAGTCGGACATTTCCGGGATCGAGGAGTCAGCGATGTCGCGGGGTTCGCGTAAACGATGGGCAAGGCTGAAGGCGTAGTTTGTAGGAGAGTCGGTTGGCTGCTGGAAAATTTTGGCGGGACGATGGGAGATTTCTTTATCGATAAGGACACTTGCATATACAGTGCTAGAACTTCGGGATGCTGTGTCGCAGACTGTGCGGTAGCTTGTAACGGGGGAGATTGAAGGCCTGTGAGGTAGAACGGAGAGGTAATGTATGAATCAAATACAAGCCTCACAATCTGAGGCGTCTGTAAATGATCTTATGTTGGTGGGATTATGTTCAAATTTTTGTATTTGACCTCGATTTTCCTGGATATGGGGTGAAGCACACACTGTGCCCAATTTTCAGGGTCCATTGATGCGCTCACCGCGAAAACCATCCATCTTGTGCGAAATGCGCTGTGAAGAGGCATCGACCGACGTTTCTCTCTCCAGACTTACCTCGGACTTCTTGGATAGAAGAGAGGCAGACGATACTAGTCGTCTTTTTTGAGTCTATTCTCGCCAGTGCTGTTCGTCTCTGTTAATATTCCGAGGCAGCTCGAGCTTTGGTCACACGATTATTCGCAAGCTGAACCACTGAGGAATTCCAATATCAACAGCATGCCCCTCGACGAACTCGATTTCGCCATGTCGAACAACTTTGCAGCTCAGCGACCGAGCTTTCATATTGGTCAGCATGATTCATCTCGCGAGGGCCCCCTCAATGATTTGCAGTATGGAAATCTCCTCAACCGTGGTGTAAGTCAAGGTCGTGAGGGTTACACAAGAACTTGCCACTAACTCAGAGTAGTTCGCCTTTGTGACAACGCCCATAACGAACAGCCACTTCAAAGATCGAGTGTTCGAACTGGTATCCCAGCACCTTGCTGAGCTGAAGAAGGCTGGTGAAGAGGGCACCACTCTCGCAACCGCCTCTCGCGCGGACCCCATTCTCCCTCCCTTGACGCCCAAGGATACGGGTCTCTTTCCCAGCGCCGCTGTCAACACCTACACAGCTTGTATTAGCCCATGGATCGACCTCAGCTCGAGAGACCCTCTCATCACCAACATCTCCCGCCAGGTACTCAACATCGAGATCAACTACGCCAACTTCTGCGGCGTGAGGAGCATCATCATTCCTGGTCCAAAGGTCGATGCTTCGAAGAATGGAGGAAACCAGGGACTTGCACAGTATTCCAGAGCCGTGGATGAGGCACTTACTGTTGGCGGGCGGTTGACGTTCTTGATCCATATGCCCATGTATCGAGAACCTGTGCTGGAGGACCAGACCAAGACCTTGGCAAGCCTCGAACCTGAGAAAAGCTCCAAGGCCGCAGAAAAGGAGATTGACATATTCACTGCCTGGGACTCCTGGCATCATGTCCGTACAGTTTGCAAATACGACACTAAACTCTTTGTCGGTACGTCAGCCTCAAAGCTCACTGAAGTTTCATCAAATCCCAACTAACTCTCCCTCTAGCGTTGCAACTCCCCAAGGTCATGCCAGAGAAGGAACTCCAGGACCGATGGTTTGCTGAGCCACTATCCTACCTCACTCTCAGCCCAGCGGTCTTCCAGACCAATAAGGGCGGCTTCCCCTGCCTATCGAAGCACCATCAAGAACTCATCTTCACCTACATGCGACTGAAGAATGCACCCTGGATCATGCTGAGCGACGCTGGCCCGGATGTTTCTCAAATCGCAGGGACAGATGCGCAGTCTATTCTCAGCGGACCTCCTGGCCAAGATGAATTCCCAACCCTGGCCGAAGCGCAGACGCAGCCCGACAAAAGCCAGTTCAAGAGCGGAGCCAACCCATATATGGGCTACCTGCGATGGCTCGAAACCCAGCAGCCCCCACTGACATACCTCGAGAGCGCCACCATGACCAGTTTTCAAGACTGGCTACAGTCTCCCCTGCAGCCCTTGTCCGATAACCTCGAGTCAGCGACCTACGAGGTCTTTGAGGGTGACCCCGTCAAGTACGACCAGTACGAGAACGCAATCATCGAAGCGCTGAGCGAATGGAAGGAATTGAACAAGCCGACCTCCAAGGAGGGAGCTGTCGTCATCGCCGTTGCTGGCTCAGGTCGTGGGCCCCTAGTGACGCGAGCTCTCAAGGCTGCCGAGTTCACTGGTGTAGCCGTGGACGTCTGGGCTGTCGAGAAGAACCCCAACGCATATGTTTACCTCCTCCGCCAGAACGACATGATCTGGGGCGGAAAAGTCAAGGTTGTCAAAACGGACATGCGAGCATGGAAGGGCCCCATCATCTCAGAATCCGCAGATGGCCCGGTCTACGGAAAAGTTGACATTCTCATCTCTGAACTTCTCGGCTCCTTTGGCGACAACGAGCTTTCTCCTGAGTGTCTTGACGGTATTCAGCATGTCATCTCGAAACCTCACGGCATCTCTATCCCAAGCTCGTATACAGCTCACTTTAGCCCCATCGGTGCACCCAAAATCTATGCTGACATACTCTCGCGCGTGCCCACTGATGCCAACGCCTTCAATACGCCCTGGGTGGTGCATTTGTATGCCATCAACTGCGTCTCGCAGCGCGTACCCGGACACGACAAATTCCAGCAGGCGTGGGAGTTCTCTCACCCGATCCCGGATTCAACTATTGTGGCGGTGGAAGCAAGACGATCAGGAGGGGTGGTTGGAGGAGGCGGAGGGAGCATGGCTGGTGCTGCGGGCGCTAACGATCACAATTCACGATATTGCCATCTCACATTCGTTTGCCGCACTCGTGGAGTCATTCATGGTCTCGCTGGATACTTCGAGTCGACGCTATACGAGTCCCAAGTTGAGGAGAACAAGGGCGCGAGGGTTGAAATCAGTACGCACCCTGAAAGAATCGGTCGAAAGAGCAAAGACATGATCTCATGGTTCCCTATCTTTTTCCCTCTGAAGGCTAGTATAACCGAATCCTTTACGGGCCGATCTCGTCAGGCTAATACACACAACAGGAACCGTTCGACTTCCCCCAAGACTCGGAATTAGAAGTAAGCATGTGGCGACAAACCGACGACACCAAAGTCTGGTATGAATGGCTCGTAGAAGCGTGGGCGTGGGTCGGGCAAGAAACTCGAATTAAAGTGAGCACATCGGGGCTTTGCAGCAGCCGCAAGGTAGCATGTTTAATGTGATGCAAGGAAAACGTCGAGTAGCGGTGAATCGGAATCTCTAGAGCGATGATTGTGTGCTAAACGAAAAGAATAGTTCATGGATCGAGGGTATCTTGTGTTCGTAACGCATGATCGCAAAGGACGATATGAGTTATGATGGTCTTGCTTCGGCAATGACGACAACCGAGGATTAACGGGGCCTTGCAGCGACAAGATCGCGAAGTTTCGTTCCTATGCCTTCATATTCTAGTGATCTCGTCTAAGGGCAAAGCTTGCACGGTTGTTCGTGTCGACGGAATCCGATTTCTTAGCCCTCCATGGCGACGTCCTGACCTTGATCTGCTCCTCGAATCCACAAAACGTTGTTGCACCTGCAGGCGTGTCAGCATGATGTCCTTAGCTTAAGCACAGTTGCGACTGCGATTCTTTCGTGAGCACGTGGGAGGGCGTGGTACCGTATCAGAACTTGCCCAAGAGTGCCGGTTGGCTTCGTATCGATGAATTCCTCAGTATCGCGTAGCTGGATGTTCATGTAACTGTCGATGCTGACGAGTCTTCCCTTGTATTCAGTATGTCCCCATTTCAGGCGAACGACGATGTCCTTGTCGACTCTGCGCAAACAGTTAGCATGTCTTCAATTCGTAGAGCTTGTGATGCGATATACAAGTCTTGCAGCATCGGCCGCGGGTTGATTGGTACGAACTGCAAGCATGATGTTAGCAAGCTGATGTCAAGAACACCTTATGGAGAAACCTACACTCATTCTGAGGATGTGTTGTCAGAGAGGGTGTCCGGGATGTGAGAAAGTGGTGATCGTGAGGCAGGAATAAGTTACCGGATAAACTAATTCCCGCACCGACAGACTCGGCTTCGACCTCGAGCTCAACCTTGATGCTCTGCTGTCAGATCCAAGGAACGATTGGTAGCAAATTCTCCTATTGGAAGTCGTTTGTAGCAGAGCCAAAGTACCTACAGTGAGCTGCCGCGTCTGGGCAGCAAAGTCGTTCTGATGGAGGCCAGTTGCGACAAGTTTCGCAAACGCAGGGCTCAACATGAGTATGCAGCTTCGGCCAACTGAACTGAGATTAGTCATTTATCTTGACACGATGGCGCAGCCTACATCGGCCTGAACCAAGTGCTTCTGTATTTGCATGAGTTTCATCAGTACCTAAGTCCCATAACACTATCGGATATGATCGGAGCTGAGCTACTCCATGGTTTCCCTCACCCGCCTGCCAACTCAGACCTGGGACGTGTTTCCAACCTGCCGTCGCGTTCTCCGTGTCCTAAAAAAAACATTAGCACGAGAAAAGGAACTGCTAAGCTAATACATTAGCTTACTTCGACCTGAGCTTTTAGCTCCTATAATAGTTAGTTGCTAGCTATGCACATTGCCAGCAGGGCCGGCGCGATGGGGGTGAGGGAGGAGGTTCTGTATCAGAGGTCAGCGTTCTTGTGGTCTCCCCAACTGGCCCGACCCATAGTGTATAATGAAGGCGATTGAGGGGATGTGTATTGTATGATAGCAAGAAGGTGCGAAGTCGTACTCTGCCATGAGACTTGACAGCTCGATAGTCGCAATCGACGTCGTGATAGAGTAAGGGACAGCGGCATAGAAGGGAGACTTACAGACGGGCAATCCCCTCGTACGTGGCCGAGGCCACCGCAACAATTGCACTTTATATGACTCTAATCTTGCGTAAGCGTGGATCATGAACATGTCCAAGACTCAAGTAACTCACGGGTGCCATTTTCGATTTTGCTTAAGACGTACGCATGATTAGCATTCTAAGTGATATGTATACATGAGTTAAGCCGGACTATTGAAGCTTACGTTGGACTTTATTCGATCTTTAAGAAAAGTCTATGATGTTAGCCAGTGCACCCAGAGCGTCCAATCCCAGTTTATGCGGAGCGTCTTACTTAATTTGTTGATTAACTAGAGCACCAAAACCGGTTAGCATTAATTCAGAACTTCTCCAAAACCACAAAGGGAGAACGCAAGTAGAGCAAAGGCTGTACAATAGAAAAAACAGAATGGGCGCCTGGGGGTAGGGGGTCTTACCGGGTGAATGATGGGGTTGACTGCCCAGACCGCTGAAGAAGCCATCTCCAACGATGAGGCGTCCGGGGTAGATACCCACCTCGAACATGAGGAGGGAGAAGCCCTCGTAGGCTGTGACGATTGTGCGATGACCGCCTTGTGCCAGGTTGGGGGGCGAGAGCCTGGTGGAGGTTAAATGACTGGAGGTTGGTAGAGGTTGAACGGAGTTTGAAGGAGGGAGAACAATACCTCAGTTTTGGCTCACCAAGAGAACATGATCCGTTGGGGCGTTCTCAGCACGCACTTTCCCAAGATCAAATGCTGATTACACCAACGGCAGTCGCGGGTGGGTGCTTTAAGTGACTCATCCTCTAAAATATCACATCGCAGCGCCCATTCTTGGTCTCCGCGAGCAGTTCGTGGCATGGCAACAAGTTCCGCAGGTGTAGATTAAAGCCCTCCTGCACCTGGTAGAGATGAGAAAAAGCTGAAACTCCCTTTTTTCCCTCCCACCCATGCGCCCGAAACCACTATCGCCTAGAACACCACCGAGTCACGCGCTTTGAATCACTGCTGTGTCCTGGACTTTAACCTAAATAGTATACGTTTAGTACATGCTTGACACACAATAACAAGAAATGTTTTACTTAATCTGCTACTATCATCTAAGGTAATACCTTAGCTAAAGGGTGCTGTTATTCCCTCGGGCGCGTATCTCTCAGTAGACCCGGTTGTCACTCCGGAGGGCCGGGGTTTGGATCCAGCGTCTTGTCGATCCCAACGCCTCGCGTGATATGCTCAATGCTCGTGAGTTCACTGACTACATGTTGTTCGATTGACCCTTCTTGTGTCTACGTCTCAGGCTACATGCTCTTTCATAAGCATATTGTGTATCATGAGAGAGCAGACGGGAATTGATGAAGCGAGAGTCACTAAGAGTCCGATGATAATCACAGCTACAGTCACATAATCTGGGGACAGGTGCCACCTTGGGTACTGATATGAATACATAGAACGACTAAACGAACAAACGAACAAATGCACATCTAGGGAACAGGCAATGACGAGCATAGCATTGGTACGCATTCGCGAAGCGATGAGCCTCTGACTTGGGAAAACCCTCTCCTTGGAAAAGGGAAAACCAAGTCAATACCAACCGTCGGTCCAGTCCAACACCCTGCGCTCAAACAATTTCCACCTCGCACCCGGTCTCTAGCTTGATGTCCTCAAATACCACATCTACTGGCGTCACAAAACTCAGATCCGTGCTGATTTTGTACTTTCGGAATTTTTCAGGTGGGTCGTCAGCCAACATCGAATCGACTCCCGTGTCTTTTGGCAGCGTTTCATCGTCCACTGTGTGATGCTTCCAGCGTCGAGGAACGTGCTTCTTCAATTCATCATTGTCATTCTTGGGGTTAAAGCCACTTCCGATGAAGCCGACTACCCGGCCTTTCATGTCGAAGACCGCAGCTCCAGAGTCTCCTCCCGCCGAGAAGGGTTCAACCCCAACCACTATCCACTCCCAGCAGATCTCTCGTTTGCTTGCCAAAGATGGCGCACGAATGACAGCCTTAATCTCGTTCGTGACACCAAACGTCAAGCCTGTTTTTGCTCCCATCTTCGCGACTGGGAAAGACTTGCGCGAGTGGATTTCGGCCAAAGACGATGTTCCCTGGAGCTTGGCCATGCGTCGCTTATCGATCCTCTCGCTAAGGAAATCTTCGCCAGAGTCACCGTTCCCGATCTCCTTTTCCTGAGCGCGTATGAGGAGGATTTCATCTGAATCGTTGAAGAAAACCCGGTTGGTAGGCGAGTCTGCAAACATTCCCTCGTCAAGACGAATTAAAGCCCAGTCTCGTAGGAAGCCTCTTTTCGATACCTCTAAAGGTGGCATATGCGCTACGTGACCGATAGACCTTGCATCGATTTTCTGAAATCTCGCTGACGAGACTATGCTGTGAACCTTTCTAGCGAACGGCAAGTCGCGGCCAAGCTCGCTTGAGTGACGTAAATCACTTGCAGTTGGTTCGGGTCGCATATAAGGTTCGATTTCGTACTTCATTTTCTTCATCTCAAGCCTGGAATGGATCTTTTCTCCGCCATTCAGCTCATCCTTCATATCTGCCTGAAGGTTGTATAGGTCCAAAGGACACATCTGCACCATGCGGTGCTTGACTCCCGTTTTGTCATTCTCGAAGTTGTAATTCTTCGAATTTGGAAGCCAGTATCCCTTTGCTTGGGTGTTTTCAGCCTTCGCCGGTCGATGAGCAACGTGGCGGCAGGTAAGACCATATATCTCCTCTGGTCGAGCTGATAATCGGACATGCAAGCCCATAGTTCCGAAATAGTCCGTTTTCTCATCCTCCGGGAGGATTTGATATCCGATGTTCGAGAGCAAGGGCGCAAGGTTTTTGTAGGAGTAGTGGGGAAGAAAGTCGGTGATGCCTTCAGCCGAGCCGAGCTCTTCGAGTTTTTCGTTAACTACCTCCTCCAATTTGAGGCTAGCAGCGAAAACGCTCCGGTCGACCTCTCGTATCTCGACCTCAATATCTGGTATCCCTGCTTGTCGGAGTATCTCCCGGCATCTGAGTGCTACTTGAATAGCATCATCCCACTCGAGACTATCCCGCTCGACATCGATCATCAAAATCAGGGCCTTCTGGGGTCCGATAGGGTGAAATCGCGGACGACTCCCGATCCGAATCGGGTAGAAGCGTGACCAATCGATGCCTTGGAGAGCGACCTGGAGCGACCAGACAAGATCGTCTGACCATAAGTCGAGGATCTTATGCTGGCCGATCGTGTAGAACCCGATTTTGTCGAACCCAATGAAGTCAGACTTTCCATCAGTGTCGAATTTCCAGGTGCTTGTCCTGGCGACCAGGGTTCCAGACACCCCATTGTAGTATCCCTTTCTTTCGAGATCGTGTGGCCGAGTGGGTGCCGGGGCCGGGGCCGGGGCCGGAATTTCCTCCATCCTTTCGTTAGATTCGGTCTTTTGTTTCTTTCGTGAATTCTTGTGATCAAGGTATCGAGCGTGAGGCCTGTGCTTGGTTGAAGTAGCTGACCCAGCCACAGAGCAATGCTCCTTTTTATAGCAATGACGCATGACGCTGTCCCCCTGACGGGGATTCTGAACTCTCATAATTGTTGGTTATTTAGAGTAAAGCCTAGCTTTAGCTTTAAAAACTCTCTGTATCCCGAACTGTTGAGGAAAAAATCTCTGTAATGTACTGGAAAGAGTCTGTCTGAAGTGTAATGGGAGGAGTCTATTTGAAGTGCAATGGAAAGAGTCTGTTTTTCATCAACGTTGGTCAGTTTATTGTTGTGTTGAAGCTTGTCGTTAAAATTTGAAAGCTCTTTGTATCCTAACAAAGACCTTTGTAGCGTAAGGTACAGAATTCGTTCGCCATCTACGTGATTGATTCACCGTGCAGGTACCGTGCAAAACACGGGCATTCTTTCTTTCCTGAAAGACTTGTGGAAACAACACACCAATGGCTTCCGCTCTTGCTGATGTCTAGACGACAACCTTCAACGTCATGGAAACACGTCCCTGTGGCATCTTTAACTAAGTAACTGGGTGTTGGTGCACCAGCACATCAGGGGTTTTGGGGATTTATGACATCTCGAGATTCAATTGCTGGAAATATCGATCACTATTATGGCATGGAGGTTTTTTTGGTGGCTCTCAAAGGTTTAGGCCTCAGACACAAGTTGTACATATGTAAACCTTAGCCCTGCGGATGACACGTAGAAAGTGAGAAAGGTCGATTAAGATTTAGCTCACCCATGAGCCCCGAACCCACAACTGAACACGGAAGGTCCTTGATTCCAGCCCAGCCGAACTTAGCTTCGACTTGTATGAGGCCTCGGTCTTATCTAGGTCGTTACTAGGATCTCGCCCATTCAACTCTCGGGCTTTTTGATCGATAGACCAAGTGGTCCCCCTTTCCATATCGGTATGGAATCGGTTAAAGAGAGCGTTCTGCTGTTGTATGTACCCATATATGAGGTAAAGCCTAAAGGTCAAGATTAGCTCTCAAAGCTAGAAACTTATAATACTCTTCTCGACATTCTTCCCATTGCACTTTAATGTGAGTCACTGTGCCTTACTAGGCAGCTTGGCGTCTTTGTCTGAGTGCCGATATATACTCCAATGGATACCCTATAAACACTTTTGAGTAAACGAGCAGCTGATCAACCATTTCTTTGCCCTAAATTACATCTTCTGGGTGATGTCGATGCTTCGTTTGGAACTATCCGCATCATTCAGGATGCTCGGGTAGGTTTAATGGGTTCGCCTCAGATAAAGTTCTCACTCTGAAAAGGCTTCAGTCAAATTATGCGATGTTTGCAGAATCGAATCATGAGCACTAGTGCTCTAGGACTGCTGATGTGTATGACTCCGTTGTGAGAACTTGGAGGTCCTTGATCCACGACCAAGTCATCATGGGTTAGAGACCCTCGTGGTAAGTAGATATAATACATGAACTCGTTTGTCGCTGACGGGCAAGCCGCCGAAAAACTTTAGCATCGCAAGTGCGAAAGGGTTATGAGCCGTAAAGATGCCGACGTTTATTCCAAGGTTTGCTGTGGCCTATTCGGATCGACTTTTGGAGGCCCCTGACGGTGATCGGGGGATACATCGTCTGCCCACGCTTTCAAGGCCGAACCGTAGACCGGTCGAACGAGCTCGTCCTATCACAAGTCAAAGATCTCGTGCCGACCGGTTTTGAATCAACCCACCTGTTCCGGGACCACGGTGGAGAACTCCCGAATACTCCTTGACGCTGAGGCGGGTAATAAACCACAACAGTACATCCTGCTCCCACAGCTGTGAGCCTCGTTTAGCCGTTCAGTCGCAATGTCCGCACCCATCGTGTTCATCTCGGTCTTCATTCCAGCCTCAACTCCAGGCCCTAGGGCAAGGTGGGTGAATATTCGATCACCATCATGCACTTCGCGGATCGCTGACTCCTTGGTGAACGAAAGCCATCTTTTCTTTGTGAACTACCGCTAAGGATGTTCGATGGCAACCCTGTCAAACCCGTACCGATACGTGTTTCAAGGCGCCGATGGTGATAGCTGACAAGAAAGTCGCAAGTTCTGCACTTGTCGGGAGATCCAGGCGCCTCGTCGGTTTCAAGAGTCCGACGCTAACGTGATGATTCATAAGATTAAAACGGCTTAAGAAGGATCCAGAGAAGCCGAGCCGCCGGTATGTAAAGCCCCGTGTTCTTCACTTTCCTTTCCAGTGCTAATGACCATGACAAAAAGGCACCATGCAGCTGACGTGACCCTGCTGCCATCCGGCGTATGCCTCCAGACGTGGGTCTGATGTCTCCCAGTATTATGGCAGCTCTACGGGTCGTGCTGCAAAATCTGGAAAGTGGTACGAGTCTTATAGTCAGACGAAACGAATGGATGAGTGGCTGGGCGCTGGCGAGGCTTCATCTAGACAAGTGGGAGAATATTTTCGGATCGAGAACCACCTTCCATGTTGGCACCGCCAAAGCCTGCACATCAGCTCCTCTAAAAAAAAGTACATTTCAGATTTGAAAAGAAAGACGGCTGCGGACATATGTGATGATAATCCTTTCCTGCGCGTGATCAATATTTCTGGCGTTTGTCCTGCATCCTAACATGCACCCTGCCGTTCACTCTGCCGTTCACTCTGACCTCTGCCTAAACCTATACCCTACCATGGCAAATAATTGAAGCGAAACTTCCGGGCAAAAACTGAGGAAAGTAATTTGGAGGATAGTATGCCGCTGCAGCTGGTGAAGGATGCAGGATACCTGTGCGGAACGATGGCATTTCGAGGGTCGTTGCTATCACGTAGAACACCATAGGAAAGGACCAAACATCTCTACAACTATTTTCTTCCTCTGCGCCTAGCGATGTCTCTCACATACCACATATCGTTTCGTTTCACACAGCTCTGTCATACTCTACTCTCGCTTTAATAACTCGATTCAGCCAAGTTAGGGCTGAATCGAACCATTTTCCAAAACCCGAGCTTCCTCCGAGGGATTTCCAGTGGATGCGCGGGGACTTTAGCGCTCTGTCAGCCTGTAAGCCCAGCGTCGTTGACGAGCGTTAGCGGCTCCCGAGGAATCTACATATTACGGGGGCAGGGCCTCACCTTTTCTCGGGTCACTTACCGGGCCTTGGATGTATCTGGTCTGCCTCTCCAATTTCTATCCAGGAATTACCAAGCGCCGGAAGACGCTCCGAGGGAGACACCCAACTCGCCCTCCAAAGTCCGTCGCCCTCTGCTGCAGAGCCAATTCAATCCACCAATTGAATTGCCGGCTCTTGATTTTCATTACAAAATCAGTCATACTGGCGTGTGTGCGGCTCTCACGCTTTGGAGGCGGTTGCGGTGGAAGTGGTGTAGTAGGTCGGGTCGTCCTCAAATCGGTGTTAGAGGCGATGCCCCGCAGCCCCTCCCCCTCCATGTCGTCTTCGCCGTCCTCATCCTCGGCCAGAAGGGTCTCTCTTTTATCACGACAGCTGCACTCTCCTCCCACGACTCACTCTGTTTCTCAAATTCGTCGTTCTCTGCCCTCTACCGCAAACATGTCTTCGCAACCCGAGCATCCCGCCCTACTCATCCCGGGGCCCATTGAGTTTGATGATGCTGTTCTTCAGTCCATGAGCCACTATAGGTCGGTACACATGATCGTGCTTCGGAATCTTTCCGTTGCCCTCCAAAATCAAAATTTGAAGGCATTTTCAAGTATGTTCGCCGAGGGCTGTGACTAACTGACGTGTCGCTCATAGTGAAAGCCATGTTGGTCCCGCCTTCGTCGCTACCTTTGGGGAGACTCTTTCTATGGTCCGCAAGCTCTTCCAATCGACCGACTCTGCTGCTCAACCCTTTGTCATTTCTGGTTCTGGTACCCTCGGTTGGGATCTTGTCGCCGCAAACTTGGTCGAGGCGGGTGAGGATGCCCTTGTTCTCAGCACTGGATACTTTGGTGACAGCTTCGAGGATTGTCTTACCACCTACGGGGCGAAGGTCACAAAGATCGAGGGCGAAGTCGGTGGACGTCCTCAACTTCCTGAGATTGAAAAGGCCCTCTCCCAGAAGAAGTACAAAATACTCACAGTTACTCATGTTGACACCTCAACTGGTGTTCTGAGCGAACTGAAGGACCTGGCTGCCCTTGTAAGGCGGGTATCTCCCGAGACTTTGATAATCGTGGACGGCGTTTGCAGTGTTGCCTGTGAGGAGATCGCTTTTGATGAATGGGGTCTGGATGGTGTGGTCACTGCGAGCCAGAAGGCGATCGGATGCCCTGCTGGTCTGTCGATTTCGTTCTTTAGCGGACGGGCAATGAAGGCATTCCAGAACCGCAAGACTCCGCCTGCTTCCTACTTTGCTTCTATGAAGAACTGGACCCCTAGTAAGTCAAGTCTCTTAAGACTCCCCCGCGTTGATTCTTAGCTGACACTGCTCAGTCATGAAGAACTACGAGGCTAAGAAGCCCTCTTACTTTGCTACTCCTTCTCCTCAGCTTATTCACGCTCTACACACTGCCCTGAAACAGGTCTTGGCCAAGCCCCTTTCCGAGCGATTCCAGAAGCACATCGAGACTTCCGACAAGATCAAGAAGGCCGTTACGAACCTCGGACTCAAGATTGTCGCAACTAAGCCCGAGGATCAGGCTCACGCTATGACTGCCATCTACCTCCCCGACAGCGTTCAGGTTTCCGATATTCTCCCCAAGCTCTCCGGCAAGGGTATCATTTTCGCGGGTGGTCTTCACAAGGCTATTGCGACTCGGTATATCCGATTTGGACACATGGGTGTCAGTGCTGTAAGTGCTAGTCTTCGATTCTAATCCATGGTCTGGGAGAATGCTGACATTGGGCACACAGTTGGACCCTAACCGAAACGACATTGACAAGGCTCTCCAGGCTCTCGAGACAGGACTGGCTGAGTGTGGGTACCAAAAGGCATAGAGGATGTATTCTTTGCGATAGATAAAATGTACATAGTATCCGATAGATGATGTTGGTGCTAAATCACGATTCGAGAAAGTCTCACTTGAACGGCTTGGCTGCATGAACCATGAATTGAGTTGCGCTGCACATGCAAACGCTTCCGCTCAATAGCTAGAGTATCTGTATCGACAAAATCCCAGAACCAGAGCACCGAATTAAAATATTGAGCCAGAGCATCAAGTTTAGGGATCCACGTGGAAGAGCATACCCAGAATGACCAGCCGCCCAGTCGACCGATCACTGTTGACGATGAGCCCCGGCAGAGGTGAAATGGCCCGTAGCCAAGGTGAAGGTGAGGTGGGGGTTTCGGTGGTTTGGAGGGAAGGCTGGGAGGGGGGGGG
>JAMYIC010001742.1:25747-43688 GCA_024112705.1 Microcera coccophila
GCTGCACTAAAATCACGAAATTTGCAGGGACTCAAGAGTCCTACCAGTAATCGTCATATCGGTGCAAGTACCTGTACTCTCGGTGCCAAACATATCAATACCAGCGCTGGCAAAATCGGTCGGGCTAACAACTTCCCCCGCCATCTCTACCACTAACTCCAACTGCTGCTGAACTCCACCGCAAGGTATCTTTTGCTTGCCTTCCAGAAAACCCACCACTACCTTTAACCTCCTCTCCGTTCCGCCTTTTCCACTTCCTCTCCTCTCCTCACGCCGCTGCCTCAACGCGCACGAACGTCGACTTCACATATAAACGACCCGGCTTGTCTTCTCATTTCCGGACGCGTCGCACGACTCTCGTTTTGCGCGCTGCGTCGTGCGTTCGGCTTTGTCTCCCTGCCTCGCTTCGCCCGTTCAACCTCCCCCGCCTTGCCGCCTTCTCAGCTGCCGCTTCACGAACGCGACGCCAACATGGCCATCACTATTGAAGAGCTGGACAACCTTGTCCGCTCCTTCTACGAAGGCCGCGGAGAGCAGGTATGGAGAATTTTTTATCTGAGCAATAAAGAAAGATGTTTGCTGATCTCGGTGTGTCTGCGAATAGCAAAAAGCCGCCCAAGCTGCACTGAACCAGGTGAGCTACTCCGATGCGCCTGAGCCTGGCGTAGCTTAAGTTGACGTTCGATTTAGTTCAAGGAAGATCCCGATGCTTGGCTTATGGTCGACAAGATTCTTTCTGATGCGCAATATCCCCAGACCAAGTGTATGTCTGCTCCCCACCCTGCACGTTGTTGGAAATCGTGAAGAATGTATGATGAGCTGACTTCTTGAAAGACTTGGGCCTCCAAGTCTTGGACAACGTGATCATAACAAGATGGAAGGTTCTTCCTCGGGAGCAGTGCCAAGGTTCGTTCACAATCGCCGTCACTGGTTCCCCGAGTTGTCCGCTGACCGCAACCAGGAATTCGCAACTTCATCGTCCAGTTCATCATCCAGTGCTCGAGCACCGAAGAATCCTTGCGACAACAGAAGACCCTGCTGAACAAGCTCAACCTCATCCTTGTCTCTGTTCTGAAGCAGGAGTGGCCGCACAACTGGCCTACGTTCATCAACGAGATCATCTCTTCATGCCATTCCAACCTTTCCATCTGCGAGAACAATATGATCATCCTGCGTTTGCTCTCTGAGGAGGTCTTCGACTACTCGGCCGAACAGATGACCTCTACTAAGACGCGAAACCTGAAGCAGACCATGTGCGCTGAATTTTCTCAAATCTTCCAGCTCTGTCAGGAAGTGCTCAACACCGCGACACAGCCCAGCCTGGTCAAGGCGACGCTCGAGACTCTGCTTCGCTTCTGTAACTGGATTCCACTGGGTTACATCTTCGAGACCCCGCTCATCGAGACTCTACGAACCCGATTCTTGTCGACTCCCGAGTTCCGAAACGTCACCTTGCAGTGCTTGACCGAAATTGGTGGTCTTCAGACGGGAGGAGCTGGTCAGCCTAACTCGTACGACGAGCAATTGGTTAAGATGTTCACCGAGGTTCTGAGCACTATTGCTACCATCATCCCCGTCAGCCTGGATCTCAAGTCAACATACCCCAGCAGCAATTCGCGAGACCAGGAGTTTATCCAGAATCTGGCTCTCTTCCTCTGCAACTTCTTCGGAATGCACCTTAACGTGAGTCTGCTAAATGGAATTTTGACATCATCAACTAACACTGACCTAGTTGATCGAAAACCTCCCCAACCGAGACTACATCATCCATGGTCACTACTACCTGATCAGGATATCACAGATTGACGATCGTGAAATCTTTAAGATTTGCCTCGACTACTGGCTGAAACTGGTTCAGGAACTTTACGAGGAGATGCAGCAATTACCGATCACCGATTTGAACCCTCTTATGGCCGTTGGTGGTGGAATATCGGGCAGCGGTGCACCCAATCCCTCGCTCCTGATGAACTATCCCCTCCGAAAGCACAAGTACAACGAGATCTTGTCGAATTTGCGAGTTGTCATGATTGAGAAGATGGTCCGTCCCGAGGAAGTTTTGATCGTTGAAAACGACGAGGGAGAGATTGTCCGCGAGTTCGTCAAGGAAAGCGACACGGTGCAACTGTACAAGACGATCCGAGAGTGCTTGGTCTACCTTACGCATTTGGACGTGGTCGACACCGAGAACATCATGACCGAGAAGCTTGCTAGACAAGTGGATGGTACGGAGTGGTCCTGGCACAACTGCAACGTGCTTTGCTGGGCTATTGGCTCCATTTCGCTGGCGATGAATGAAGAAACCGAGAAAAGGTTTTTGGTGACAGTTATTAAGGATCTCTTGGGCCTGACGGAGATGAAGCGGGGTAAGGACAACAAAGCCGTCGTGGCCAGTAATATCATGTACATTGTTGGCCAATATCCTCGCTTCTTGAAGGCCCATTGGAAGTTCCTCAAGACTGTGGTGAATAAGCTTTTCGAGTTTATGCATGAATCCCACGAAGGTATGCCTGTCCCTAGCCTGAGATGGCTTCCCCCGTACTGACTTCGATCCAGGCGTTCAAGACATGGCGTGCGACACCTTCATCAAGATTGCTCGGCAGTGCCGACGACATTTCGTTGCTCTTCAGCCCAGTGAACAGGAGCCGTTCATCGAGGAAATCGTCAGAAACATGGGTAAGATTACGTGTGATCTGACGCCTCAGCAGGTGCACACTTTCTACGAGGCGTGCGGTTATATGGTAGCCGCCCAAGGAAACAAGCACCAGCAAGAGCGGCTGTTATCTGATCTCATGGCCATTCCTAACGCTGCTTGGGATGAGATCATTAAGCAGGCCACCATGAACCCTTCGATCCTGCAAGACGCAGAGACGATAAAGGTCATTGGAAACATCATGAAGACTAACGTCTCGGCCTGCTCATCGGTGGGCTCCTACTTCTATCCACAAATCGGCCGGATCTATCACGATATGCTCCAGATGTACAACGCCACGAGTACGCTTATCTCGGAGGCTGTCGCGCGGGACGGTACGTCGGAAAGCTTTTGCGGCTCTGAAATCCCACTAACGACCATTTAGGTGATATCGCCACCAAGATGCCCAAGGTTCGAGGACTGCGAACTATCAAGAAGGAGATTCTCAAGCTCATCGAGGTCTACGTTGAAAAGGCTGAGGATCTCCAGGCTGTTCGTGCCCAGATGGTTCCCCCACTGCTGGATTCGGTCCTTGTGGACTACAACCGCAACGTGCCTGGAGCACGAGATGCGGAGGTTCTCAAGGCCATGTCTGCCGTCATCACTAAGCTCTCTGTAAGTAGTCCTATGCCTGGGCGTCCTCTCAAGGTCTGAATCATGTTTCTAACGTGCTGCTAGGCTCTGATGGAAGACCAGGTCCCCATCATTATGCAGAATGTGTTCGAGTGCACATTGGAGATGATCAACAAGGACTTCTCCGAGTTCCCCGAGCACCGTGTGGAGTTTTTTAATCTGCTGAGGGCGATCAACTTGCATTGTTTCCCTGGTGAGCAACTCTTGAGCCTTGCGTCAAGACTACTGGTACTAAAAAATCGCAGCCTTGCTCAAGCTTGATAACAACCAGTTCAAGTTTGTCATCGACTCTTGCTCGTGGGCGTTCAAGCACGACAACAGAGATGTTGAAGCCGCCGGTCTTAACATGTGTCTGGAGTTGATTAACAACATCGCTGAGAAGACGGATGTCCCTACGGCCAACGCTTTCTTTCAACGATTCTTCATCACCATCCTCCAGGATGTGTTCTTTGTCGTCACCGACAACGACCACAAGGCCGGCTTCAAGACGCAATCCATGCTGCTCATGAAACTCTTCTACTTCATCCACCCTGCGGACGGCACTCAGCCCAAGATCCAGGGCCCTATTTACACTCCCGAGCAGGCGCAGCCAGGTACTAACAACCGTGAATTCCTTGCCAACTTCGTGGCGAACCTGTTGCAGAATGCCTTCCCCAATTTGCAAGCGTACGTATAACCTTCCTTAGTCAAGAGTTCGTAACTGACCAGTTACCAGTGCCCAAGTTGCTACCTTTGTCGAGGGTCTGTTCACCCTCAACACTCAGTACGACAAGTTCCGCCTCAACTTGCGTGACTTCCTCATCTCTCTGAAGGAGTTTGCGGGCGATA
Organism: Microcera coccophila; assembly: GCA_024112705.1. NCBI lineage: Eukaryota > Fungi > Ascomycota > Sordariomycetes > Hypocreales > Nectriaceae > Microcera > Microcera coccophila. The sequence continues at coordinate 29,898 of JAMYIC010001742.1, forward strand.
ACGCAGAGCTCTTCGCCGTGGAGAAGGAGCAACAAGAACGAGACGCCAAGGCTGCGGATATCGAACGACGACAGAAGGTCGGCGGTCTGTTGAAGCCCTCGGAACTAGACGACGATGAGCTGTGACTGGCAGAAGAATTCCGGTCCGAATACGCACCAAAACATGCCGCAGAGGACTCTCCGAGCAAGCCTGATACGTCAGTACAGATGAAGGCTTACGACGGTTGGGACCTCTACGGATTCGGTCCTTGATAGTTGTCCGGCTCGTTCGCACATAATCACTGGACGGCTCGCTCTTCACTCAATTTTTTCTCTCTAGTGATACCATAACACACCAAAATAGAAGAGGCGACGCTCATCCCGTACGTCTCTTGCGGCCCCTTGACTGAGGTCGTCTTTTTGCCCTTGTTTTCTTGTTTAGCTCGACTGACAAGTCGGCATAGGGGGATGTTGATAACGATATGTTGTTTTATGAATATGATAAAAAAGGGGCAGTGGAAATACTTAGGAGGTATGGGAAGGAGGAGGTTCCCTAGTGGTAGGGATATGAAATAGATGATAAGGTGTATGTAGGTGTCTCGGTAGATTGGAGACAGTACAGACATTAAGACATTAAGACCAAAACCATGCTCAGCGTCGGACGTGGTGACTTTGGGTAAGTAGCCGTTCTCAGGTGCATCAAGTATCACCGTATCTCACTCAAGAGGAGCATGGAGCTGTCCCTTCCAGCGACCAGAAAAACGCAAAGGTAACAGGATGAAGTGTCGGGAAAATGATAACGGCGGTCCAGATTCCCGACATCCTTAGCAGTGAATCATGTACCATCACAATGCCTCATCCTCACCACCGCTTCAGCCTCTTCGCCTCAATCAAATAACAGTCATTCAACATGCCATCGTCGCTCAACCAACTCATCTGCTTCCTAGCAGCCTCGCCAACACTAATCCTCCCTTCAACCCACCGAAGCCACGCCGTCGCAACCATCCTGTCCCTCGTCGGCTTTCTCCAGCACCGTTCCTCGCCGAGCGAGCGGCGCATAAGCTACGCGTCCCGCGTTCTGCTCATCTCGCTGTGCTCCGTCCTCGCGGCGCGGAGCGGCGAGGCGTTTGCGTTGTTTCTGCTCCTGCATGTCGGGAGTGATGACTTCGGGGAGGGGGGATTCGTCGTGGGTGATTATGGGGATGTGTGGGAGGGGGGCCCGGGGGTGCTGAGAGGTTTGAGGGTCGTTTGGAGGGCGATGCGGCACTCGTCGTGCAGGGGGTATGGGGTTGTTGCTGTTGTGGCTGTTGTTGAGGCTGACGTTCTGTTTGAGAGGGCGCTTGTTGTTCGACCAGGGTTTTGGATGGTGGCGTTTGCGGCTGGTTGGGTTGTTCAGGTGGTTTGTCTTGTGCGGGATGAGTTGGAGTTGTGAGAGCTTGGTAAGCTGGGTGTTTGGGGGATATGCCTTGTTGTTGGTCTTGCTGACTGGTTGTTCTAGCATGAGCTTTGTTCGTGGTACATTGAGGGGGAACCGGAACCTGTTCAGTCCATGTAGTGTGAAGAGGTTGAGAATGAATTCCTGCCTTGTCACTCTGGAACTGATGTATGCTAGATTCTGTTAGTCGATCACGTCCACGTTATCGACCGCCAAGCGTCGAGGATTTGCTCGCGGTTATTGCTGTTCGTAATAGAGACGATCTCACTAGCAAAGTCCCTAACTCGAAACTAGGTTGAGGAGCGAGATGAAAAAACAGATGAATAACAGGGGGTTGGCGTAACGTGAGGATATTGCCTCGAATTCTTACAGCCATGGACCTCAACGCCTTAACCATTCGCCACCTTGAAATAAATATATAGCTCACGAAACGCCGGTGTGCCTTCTTTGCAGTGACGAAGACAATGAGACGACAATGGAAGGGAGACACTCGAATATGATGAAGATGACCAGGTCGGATTCTGCTGATGGAGAGGACACGTCAGGAAAGTTAACGCCATGGTGATGAGTTTCGGAGGGAAACTAAATGGGAGGCAAGGGGGAAGATACCTTGTTTGCTAATAGTGATTTCTAACTACAAGAAAGTCGGAACGTCCTGACTGAAAGTTACATGCCTGACTACGCTGAGTCTTACTGCTCAGCGGCATAGCTCTTGAGAAGATTTAAACGCAGGCATGCGTAGCAAATATTCTAGCTTTCAAGCCGACCCCATGTTCTTGAATAATCCAATCTGGTGTTTCATTCGATGTTTTGAGTATTCAGCATCCAGAGGGAGCAACCAACTGAGATTCCTCTCACGAAAGAGCTGCTGCATTGGAAGGGCCAGCTAGGAAGTCCCCTTTTAACCTGGTCACCTCGAGTATCGATCAACTTTCGCAACGAGCCTACGCGGTGCGCATTGGTGGCTATCTCAACTTCTTCATTTTAGGCTCTGATAAGCCATTCATATTGGTCATCATGACTCCAACATGAGAGATCGGTAGAGAATAAAATCTGCCTCCTAGCTGTGTTCTTTCAAACACATTAGCTAATGAACCACTTGGGGGTCCTGAACTTTCGGTCGAGGCGGGTTTTCGCTGACCGTCCAGCGGGTGTCAAGTCGAGGACGTCAAAAGAAACCCAAGCCAGTTCCTCAAGTGAGAAAACTGTAGCAAGACTTCGACCTGTGGCGAAGCTGGGTGATCCATTGTTCGCGACTCGTCCAGATCCATTCATCCTAACTCGGTGTTTAACACCTCCAAAGGCCACTGCATCGGCTCCTGCCAGAAGCTACCAAGATACTCGGCAATAAGGCGAATCAAAAAAGCACCAGCATCACCAAAGACCCAAGAATCACGACACCGATGCAGAAGAATCCCATAGTGCGCGAGAACAATCAGTGCCTCCGGCTGACGCTTGCGCAGGGCATCGACAAACTCCGTCGTCAGGAGGACCGGGAATGCCGTACCGGCACGCACATTGCCCGGCCCAGGCAACGCAGCGTGCAGGTTAAAGGCCCATTGAAGGCGGTTAACGGCCTGCTTACAGCCTGACAGGGTGGCCGGGCCGAGATCCGAGGACTCGATGAATCTGGCGAGGCCGTCGCATTCGGTGCCTTTGTTTGGGGATGCTTCAGCTACTTCGACATCTTGAAAGAATGGGAGTAGGGGAGAGTCGGCAATGAGATGATATGTTGAAGCCACGGTCGTGCGAACACCTCTGTGGAGATGAATCGACTCAGAAAACCGGTCGATAAAGACGTGGAAGCTGGTGCGATAATAGGCGAACGACTCGTACAGTACATGAATACTGAGGAGAGACGCAAAGACGAATCGTGGAACACAAGTCTTTTGAAAGCTCTCGTCGTCTGGATTCTGCACCAGCCTGTTGAAGCACACCAGAGCACGGGTCTGGAGTTCAGTAGCCGTGTGTCGATGAGATGCAGCGTTCTCGGACGATATCAGCGCCATGTGGTCGGCGCTCAGAGCCAACAGCTGATCTATAACGAAGGGTGCCTCGGCGGCCCAGGCAATGGCGATGTCGACGACGGGCTCCATCAAACCCGAAACAAGCAGGACGGTCGTCTCGGCGTGGTGAAGTAAGACGAGATGCTTGGCCGTGAAGGTAGGCGAAGGATAGGCATCTTGATGGGACGAACCCGGCGATGGAACAAGCCCACCGGAGAAAGAGGGCAAGGTCTGTGGCGCCGGATCGTCGTCCAAGACCATGGGAAACGCCGTCTGAGGTTCTTGAGAGGATAGCTTGGTAGTCTCAGACCCGGAGCTACTCTTGACAGGACTCCAAGCCTCGCCCTGGGTAGTCCTGGGTTGTGTTGGCACGGCAGTAGAAGGGAATGAACAAGCTCTGTCGCTGACCACACAATTACGACACGCAGGTCGCGCCTCATCGCATTTGACATGCCGTCTCTTGCATTCCAAGCACCCATTCCGCGACTTGCGATGCGTGCGTCGGAACTTAGCTGGGACCAAGGTGCCGTTATCCATGCTGCGGCGTGTAGACGACGAGATGAGATGAGGTGAACATCTAGCTCTCCATACCTGCGCGCCGTTCCCGTTTGTCTACGGCCCTGCCTTTAAGAAAGATGCGAAGGGATTGACATGGCGGTATTCGTACGTGTAAGTGGCTGAACCGGCAGCAGAACGAGGTTGTTCAAGGGTCGAAGCTATAAATGGAGCTTTAGTTGAAGCATTCGTCAGTGGTTGCCGGGGCTGGTGATTGGTGGTGGTTTTTTTAATTGCTTGGTTAGCCCTGCGTAGACTTTCCTCAGTTGGGAAATGTAAGCCAATATTCCAGCATTGCCCTTGACATGGTCGGGGACGTAGCGCGCGCCATCGTGGTTACGACAGGGAAAAATCACCAGATTTCTGTCCAGGACGGGTGATCGGGCTAAACTTACATGGGAGCTGCCTTGCAATGCTTCGAGTTCACGATGCTGCTGTCAAACCCCTTCATGGCAAGTCAAGTCAAGTCAAATACTTTGCCATCACAACATTTCAATTTTCGCTGCTCGATACGAAAAACACCGGGAGTCGACGCGCGGCCCAGAACACAGCCCTCATGGCCGTTTTCTTCAGCCTTCGTCAGCCTCACCTCAAGCACCAGGACCAGGTGCGATGTATGTTCCCTTCGACTCGTTTCATCTAGGCGTTCGTGGCTTTTCAAGCTCGGCACTTGGGATGCCTTAACGTAAGCATGTTCATCGGGAAGCCGGACGGCCGAGATCTATTCAGTCGTGCATATTAGTAGCTCAATAGCCCGGGACAACTTGCCACGAGGGGATTTGTAATCGGGATGAGAGATGCAAAGGGTCCTAGTTCACGATCCCGTCGTAAAGATACCCAGACTTGTCGGGTATAAATTTAAGCATTATTCCAACTTATGCATGCATAGCCGCTTGTAATGTGACCTCTAGATAACAGTCGAAAAGGGCTCCCTGCGAGACTCGAAGCCGTAAGCTGGATGTGTTTGAATATTCAGAACAGAGTCCGTCGACTCAAAGGGGTATATTCCTGTCTAATCGTCAAACCCCTCAAACTCGTCATCCTTCTTCGCCGCCGCCGCCGCCTTCGCCTTGGCTAGATTTTGCCGTCGAACCTCCGCAATCAAGTCGTTCAGCTCCATCTGCTTGACCTTTTCGTCGTCCGTCATTTGAGATGTCTTCTCGGCCTCCTTTCGTTTCCGCCTCTTCTCTCGTCGTTCTACTCGTTCGTCCTCTTTGTCGTGCTTGGCGCTCCATGCTTCGTTCTTCCTCTTCCGTTTGTTGGGGTCTACGGCCTTTTCAACCGTCTGACCGGATTTCAATACTTCCATCGCCTCCTTTCTCGCTTTTTCGCGAGTTTTGTCTTTGTACGCATATTCATCCCAGTCAATCTCCAGACCCAGCATCTTGTCTCCTTTGAAGCTTTTCAACTCGGGCATCCGAGGTAGGCGTAGAAGTCCCCACGCATGGCCGAGATCCTCCCAATCAAGGTCACCGACTCGAAAGATGGACGTAGCCTGGTGAGTACCATAGCTTCGAGCCCAACTGACAAAGGCCTTCTGGGCCTTGTCGTAGAGACTTCTGTCATCTTGAACTAAGTCTCGAATTTTCCGGGAAACGGCATTGGCATCTTCCTCCGATACCTCAATGGCTGGTCGCTCCAGGGGCATAATGGGAGTCTTCCGAATGTCTAGGAACCTGACGTAGTCTTCCTCTCGTCCAGGATGCAGCATCACCACTGCCAATCCTTTTCGTCCCGCACGTCCAGCTCTGCCACTACGATGGATGAAGACCTTGGGGTCCGAGGGGGCGTCGATTTGTACGACAAGATCGACTTGGGGGATGTCAAGCCCTCGAGCAGCCAGGTCTGTCGTCAAGAGGATAGTCGGAGAGACGGAGGTCAAGAAGCGCTTGAAGTTCTTCTCTCGCACCTTTGCAGGGTGCTTTCCATGCAGAGGCAACAAAGAGTATCCAGCAGGTAGTATTTCCGGCAATACGTGCTGAAAGTAATCCACCGCAGCGCAAGTCGAAAGAAAGACGATGCTCCTTTGCGGGCGTATGGGCAACCGCTCCAAAAGTTGTGCCAGCGCCGGAAGCTTCTGACTTGCCGGCTTTAACAAATATGTCATTTGCAAACTTGCCGGCGTTCTCCTGTCTTCCAGGATACCGCCGCCCTTCATCTTGACCTTAACCTCGATCTTGACGGGATTCCTTAGGCCCACTCTGATAATCTCACCGACGGCTTCGCTGACGCTTGCGCTGAACAATCCCGTTCGTCGTTGTTTTGGAAGATGCCCGAGGATCTTTTGCAGGTCTGGCTTGAAGCCAAGGTCTAGCAATCGATCGGCTTCATCAAGAATGAGCATCTCAAATGTCGACTGCGGACAATGCACATGCGGCGAATTGAGCAACTCAACCAGCCTGCCCGGCGACGAGATCAACACATTGGGACTGTGTCGCAGGAAGAAACTCAGATCCTGTTGCGTTGTGGTTGTTCCGCCAACGAGCAGCTGTGGTATAATTGCCGGCACCGTCGTTGCAGGCCTCTTCTCGTCTTCCTGTAGCAGAGGGAGTATTTCGGCTGATGGCGGGTGGAATTGCAGGAGGGATAATAAGACGGTATGGATCTGAGCGGCGAGCTCCCGTGTCGGAGAGACAATTATAGCGGCAACATGATGTTTCTTGGTGGGTTCGTCGAGACGAAGGAGTTTTTGGACGAGAGGAAGAAGGAAGGCGAGAGTTTTACCGCTACCTGTCACGGCCTGTGCACTCAAAAATTAGATGGGTCTGCAATTATATAGAGATTCAGAGCGTACCTCGACAACGACATCTTTGTTACCGAGAAAATGCGGTATCGTCGCAGCTTGCACGGGCGTCATCTGCGCAAAGCCCATCGTCGACACAGCATCGAGAATCCATTCCTCAAGAGGAGGGCTGAGACCATCCCAAGCCCTTGGATTCCTCTTCTTCTCGACCTTTTCAGGAGCCATGATGCGCAATCCTCCTTTCAAGGAGCCTTCCTCGAGCAAATCTTTGGGAAATCTGTAAAGCTCAAGCACCACTAAATTCCCAACCGCCCTACTGGAGGGGCGCGAAACATTTCCCAGAAATTTTGATCTTATCACCACGTGCCGAGTCTATCGGAAATGTGGCTGGTGGGGCGCGCGCGCGCGCGTGGGATCGGAACGTTTTCAAGGCGAGCGGCCCATTTTAAGCCCTGAAATTGCGTCGGCACGAACCGCCATCATGACAGGTCAGCATCGCGGAAGGCTCGGAGATTTCTGTTGCCAGCACGTCCGAAGGGCCGGATGTTCAGACGAGTTTGAAGTTGAAGTGCGATAGAGTAGAGTAGAGGTGGATGTTAGGAATAGAGGAGTACCGAACTCAGACATGTGAAGATGTCACTGCTTGCACGAGAGACAAGCTTCCGTCATAGCTGGGGCAGGTCACCTGCCCCCTGAACCACCAGCGGTGTCTGGCGGCAGCCCACCAGGGGACCGGCGCCGCATCCCCAGGAAAACAAGCCTCGGACCAGGCCCAAAGTGTCCACAACCAGCTGCAAAAAATCGCCCTGGAAAATCTTGAACCGTCTCCCCAAGACTCTCACGCTCCATCAAAGCGTGTCACACGACTCCGCCCTCACTCATCATCCGGTCCCTCCTTTGCGCGCATTTCCCTCTTTTATCTGACTCCCCCTATCTGATCTGATTTGGGTGCTAGCCGTCTAGGTCCAGTGAAGAGGTTGCGGATGTGTGCGTGCACCCGGCCCCGAGACCAAGATTCTTCCACCAGAGCATCATGCGGCGGGGGACCCTACCTCCGTTGCATCCTTGTCAAGACTCAATCTGGATTCGATAGACGACCACGATCGTTCTTCTCGCTTGAAAATACCACTTAACGCGACGACGAGCAACCCCCATACCGGGAACCTGTTCTCTCTCTTCCTCAATTCTTCCATCGTCGAAGCAGACCCGCGGTCCTCACGCCGTGACAAACATCTCCACTCTACAACCGCCGTTCTTTGGCCCTCTAGCTTTGAATCTCTGCGGCGCATCGTCGTTGGCGCCGTCCGCTGTCCGGTTCTTCCGCCCTTTTCAGTAACCACCATGTCTTTCCGTGGGAAGCAGTTCGTCCCGGAGACGCCCCGCGTCATTTCTCCGAGTCCAACACCCTCCGAGCCTGATCGCGATTATACCGGACCTATCACACGCTCAGCTGCCAGGAGAAGAACCCCAACTCCGCAACCGCTCGAGGAGCATGTCGATGAAGATGAATACGACGCACCTGAGCTGCGAAGGGCTCGTACGAGGAGTCGGTCGCCTATCGATTCCAGGGCTGTACGAGGATTGACGAGGAGGCCGAGCAATGCAAGCAAGGCGGGGAAGATGACAAAGACCGCCGCCACGATCCCCGAAGAGCCAGACACGGCGAACGGGAAGACGGCGACGACCAACGGGCATCTTGCTCCACCCCAACCGGCTGGTCGGTTCGGCTGGAGCTGGCGAGACTTTAGCCGTAGTCCCAGTCCCCTTGGGCTGATCCCTATACACCGGCACTGGCGCACTTTTGTCCACAAGCACGAGGTGCCCCGAAAAGTGCTACACGTTTCCATCGGTTTCTTCGTCATCTGGCTGTATGTTACGGGCACGCAAACTAGTGCCGTAACACCGTGGCTGATGGCAGCCTTGATACCCATTACCACGGTCGACTGGCTGCGACACCGTTATGCGTCCTTCAACCGGGTTTATGTAAAGGTCCTGGGCGCCTTGATGCGGGAGAGCGAGTACTCGGGCTGGAACGGTGTCATCTTCTACCTCCTTGGTGCATGGCTCGTCTTGTACTCCTTCCCCAAAGACGTCGGCATCATGAGCGTCTTACTGCTCAGTTGGTGCGACACCGCAGCCAGCACCTTTGGCCGGCTTTGGGGGCGATACACTCCTCGTCTCCGTCGCGGCAAATCTCTCGCCGGATCTACCGCTGCGTTCCTCGTCGGTGTTGCTACATCCTACTTCTTTTACGGTTGGCTCGTGCCCACCATCGGTCCTTTCCCTGGAGACGAGTCATTCATGTTCAAGGGCACTCTCACCCTTCCTCGCGCTGTCACTGATGCAGTCGGTCTCTCTGAGCAAGCCGGCATTGCTGGCGCTCTGGCTTTGGGAGTCATGGGTATCTGGTCTGGCTTTGTCGCTTCAGCAAGCGAAGTGGTTGACATTTTCGGTTGGGACGACAACTTGACCATCCCAGTCCTCAGTGGTGCTGGTATTTGGACCTTCCTCAAAGTCTTTGGCTAGACGGATACGCTCGATGCAGGTTGTACATGGGGTGGAGAACACATGATGTAGACTCGCTGCGTCGGAGAGACATAATGCACGGAGTCCGTGTCTGGCAGGATTGCTCTATTGCATGAATGCAGAGCAGACCCTTTTACAAGCCGAGAGCGTCTTTCTTCGTCCCCCTTACCTTTCACCCTTTCGACTTGCGCTGTTGGGCTTTTTGATCAATTGTATTGATAGTATGGGCTTAAAGGATATGGTTTCAACGCCGGATACTCCAGCTTGTCCGTTGAGGACTGAGGCTTGTTTTGGCTACATCATGACGTACGCCACACAACGGTCGATGTGTTATGCGTGTCTGATACGAGGGGTTTTTGAGTTCGGGTCCCTTGCTTTTACGGTTTTATGTATGTGGTAGAACGTCGGAGGTGGTGATCCCCTTGGGATAGAGGTTGGAAGGTTGATGGACCCAGATTGGTAACGGCACCCGGGTAACGGTAATAAAACATGGCGAAATGAAACGCTCTCCTCAATTATCGATCAGAAGACCTGCACCATCAGCCCGTGACCAACTTTGTTTCCACTTACGATACTCTCTACAGCCCGTCCTCGTGCAAGTGGATTCGGTCTTTGTCCTTCTCGAGCGTCAGGGTTGGTATCGCGAGAACGCTAGCGAAGCCTGCAAAGTCGCTCACGACGCAGGAATGGTGGCCGCCGGCCGGTGACATTGCATCCTCGACGCCTCGTGCCGGTCGTGCAGGGATGGCACTGCGGCTGAAGAGAAAGCTCCGACTGGGATGGTGGATGGGTAACGTGTAGGAGACAGACTAGCAGATCTGTGTGTTGGCGAAATGTCGTGCAGCCGCTGAGCATTGCGTTTGCTGCGAGACGCCAGATGTGATAAGAATATCAAAAGACGTCAGCTCGGCGGTTTCCCGTTGTGAAAATCCCTGGAGACATATCGTACCAGAAGTCATCATCGAGCATAATGTTATTGCGAGAGATCCACTGACATCTACTTGAACATCAAGCTGTTAGAGTGATGAAGTGATAACGGGAGGCAAAAGGCGCCTCCTTGGCCCCCAATCCGACTTACACCACAGCGGAGACGGCAACTGCTGTATGACCAACACCACCGGCGCTGTTGCAGGACGCGGTGGCTGCGCGTCGTCAAGGGTGTCATTTTACCACCGCATATTGATTGCAGGGGGCGGGTTAAACAGAAGGTCTCATAATGAAGTGCGTGGGAGCGAGTACCATATCCGGAACCGGAATGCGAGTGGCTTACCTGTCGGATCACAACAGACGGCGACAGTAGAGCTGCAGCACGGTGTTGGCAACGGGAGGGAGCGAGAGTCGACTATCTTCGGCCAGACTATGAAAGATTTAATAGAGTCCGCGGCATATCTGTGGTCAGCATCGAAAACGGCACGATACGATACCTTACTGTCGCGGAGATCCATGCAATCGGCCTACAGCATGCGGCCCCGCAAAGTTCGCCCCAGCGCGTTGGCATTGGCCTTGATTGATTCATCCCCCTCAGCACCTCATCCTATGAGGTTGTGCCCCATCATCAATCGCAGTTGCAATCGCCCGCGTGCGAGTGGACGTGCATTTGGTTCCATTCGAGCCCTGTAGAAGGCGAAGGACTCAGTGAGTTGTCCATACGTTCTGGAGGAGGCGTGTACAGACTGCGCGGGCTGTTGCAACCCTCGGGTGCCCGTCGCTGCCTCTCATATCTCTCGTCCATCTGGATGGGTGGATTGGATCTACGTTGCCAGGGGTGTAAGCATGGCCTGACAGCCTGGCAGCTCGAGCTTGTGAGAAGCAAGGTGCTTACCCCAAACGTCCACTCCGGCGGCTGGATGCCTATTCACTCGCCTCTCTCAGTCGGATTGACTAAATCTCAACCAATTGCCGCTAGGGCGCGAACGAAGACGGGATTGCTCTTTGGACGAGCAGTAGCTCTATGCGTACAGCATCCGGCGCAGGCCCTGCCGGTCATGCCACCTCGTCTCTTCAAAGTGCCGAGCCTTCCAACTGCCATCGATCATCGGTCATCGTCTCTCTCTCCGGGCGCCGCCTTAGCTACCACAGTTATCATCTTCTTACCGCCAATGTCCTAGGATGATCCTGTCAGAAAGAACCTATCCGAAATCCTCATCGACCCCGCGTCAGCGTCATCGTAAATTGGCAGCGTTGAGAAAAGCTAAAGGGCTGAAGCGGCGTGGGCAGGCTATGGGCTAGTGTATCAAGGAAGCTTGGGCCGTGAACTAAGTCGTGGACTCTCGTGGAAGCACGGCTGCTCGCGGCGTCGAGTGTCACCATGAGTTCGCGAGCCGGACGGACAGCACTTGGGTGCGTCTGCACTGCACTGCTGCACCGCATTGACTCTGTCCCGACGGGAGACGGCAGACTGCAGCAGCCTGCAGCCAGCGTCAACGTTGTCTGTACGCTGCGTGCGTTTGCAAGCTTGGCCAATGTCAGCATGGCCCAAGGGAAAGACTCCGAGTGAAAGGATGTTGTTCCACGACGGATGCTCCACCGTACCGACACCCTATCCACCGAGAAGGCCAGGCGGGTCGGTCGTACTCTGGAATGAAGATGGGTGGATGGAGCCAACGACTTGCCTATCGGTGTCATCAAACGGGTTGCCCTCCTGCAGCGTCCTGGAGCTTGAAGGTTGGCTGCAGGGGCTAACAAGATGGGGCGGATACATGTCCATGGTTGTAAGTGGTTGATGACGATGGATGTCCGGTCTCAACGGGCTAACCTCTCGTCTAAAATCTCCCCGACTTTCCATGGCAAAGCCACACCCAGGCTTTTGGCTCGGGCGAGGGAGGGGGGGTGGTAGGGGTGGATGGTTACCGGCAAGATCCGGGTTTCAAGTTTTCTTGGACGTTCTCGTCGGTGAATTTTTTTTTGGTTTTCCTGAGCGGTGACCTCGACATCCATGCATCGACATGGAATTGATCTACGATCCCGGCAGTGGTGAAGTCGGCTTTGGTCTGTCCGTGCGCTCTATCTTGGCCCTTTCATTTGAATGTTGCATTGACCCTAGTAGACACGTTATGCCGATTCATCGCCTGGTGTTCATCCACTTTCATGTGCTTCGTTTTCTCATCCTTTGGTCTCCCATGTTCCTTGTCGAGGTCGATGGATGGTGGTGGTTGGCAGCGGGGGAGGGGCAGAGGGGCAAAATGGACATTGGGGACATGGCACGAGAGGGTTGCGCCTCTTTTTATCCAATCACGTCGGCAACAAGTGCGCAAACCCTCGAGAGACCCCTCCCTCGCTGAAATCCTGGGAATTATGTCCAATGAGATGTAAGTCCAGAAAGTTCGAAATGATTGGAGACGAGACCAGTTCCCTTTTGAGGAGGAGGTGGAGAGAGGAGGTCTCCGTTGGGCGTGGGCTTCGTGACACCCACCTTTGGGTACCTATCTTGTAGTCTACTAAGGGAGGTACTTGGTCCCGTGAAGCCGGGGAGGTCTCGGATAGCAAGTCCCAGAATAGAGATAATGATCCTGGAGCATAACGATATAACTGAAATGAGAAACTAAATAAAGAAATAAATAGAACAACTGGCACCAAAAGGAAAGAAAAAAGAAAAAAGAAAAAAAAAAGGAAAAATCAATAAAATCGATAAAATCGATAAAATCAAAATTAAAAATTCCCATCGCCATCGACCTGCAGAAGGGCTTCCCCACAGCCACTGCCTCCCTCTTCCCCCGTCCGCCAGCCCAGTCGGACTGTCGCAGGAGCAATCTGCCAACCGCCTTCCTTTCCTCACTGGCTCTGGATCCTCTGGGTTGGGAAGGCACACTTTTTCCTCTGGTTGGACAAGGGCAGGTACCTGCTACATCTTTCTCCCTCCATCGATCGTCTGGCGAATATCTTGACAACGCATCACCACATCACCCAGACTGCCCGACTTACAGCTGCAGCTCTGTTTGTCGTTGATCCACCGCACCACTTCCTTATTCGTGTCCGTCTGGAACTCATCGTCATAACCGTTCGTCTCAAACGTACATCTCGTCGGGTCCTCTACGCGCGCAAAACGAGCATGAACAACGAAAAGCAAGGCGGACTGTGCGTTATGGTGCATTGTGGAGGTGCGGCGGTGCGGCGGTGGAGGAGGCTCTAAGTCTCGCAAGGTCTCGCAAGGTCACCTAAAGTCGCCCAAAGTCTCCAAAATCCAGTGCTGCTTTTTCCCTTCTTTTTTTTGCCTTTGGGCTAGCGTCAGCGCGCTTGTTGCAAGTCTCTTCAACCACCTGCAAGATGCACACAAGATGCACATGAATGGCAAAATCAATTTCCACTCACACTCGGTCTACACGCCCCGGGTCCTTCTCAAGCCGTTGGTCCCATCGAGATGGCCCCCCGTCGTCCGTCAACGCCCTCCTGGAGATGCCAGGGACTTGGATGGTCGTTGAGAGTCCTTCTGGGGCCTTCCTGGGCTTTCCCGGCGCCCTCAAATGGCCGCTCGGGTGGGTGTGTCTCGATCCCCGGCTCCCGTTTACCTGTCAGCCCGTCGTCATTCCTCTGAATTAAAAATGCCCCCCC
>JAMYIC010000176.1:0-11654 GCA_024112705.1 Microcera coccophila
AAATTGAACACCGTTACTCCTCTCAAAGAGACGCTCCAGGTCCCTTCAAAAAGGAGGGGGGCGATGGGTCGAGCTTTCTTATTTGTTCTTCCTGGTTTGTTCGAGCCTGTTTCTCGTATCCTGATAGTTTTAGTGCTGCCATTGAAAAATTAATTTATTGGCTAGGCTTGCTCCCCCGTTGCCCCTGGATTCTTGCAGGTCCTTTGATGGATTTTGATACAATTTCGCCGAACAACAGGTCCGTTGGCTCTATTGAGTCTCGAGACGTTTGATTCGCCTCAAAACATAAGGACGCATTGCTGCCGCGCTGGTCGAACCAGATCTTTCGAAGTCATCATTGCTCTAACGCCTTCTTATAGTGCTTACCATCTCTATCCCTAAGGTAGGTGCCTCCCTTACTTACGGTGCCTTAGATATCTGCCAATTTTTCAGGGCTCCTTTCCACGCTAGGTACCTTGCCTGAGGTAAGCCCCAAGTTGAGCACAAGCTCGCAACTCTCCCCCATCAAGGAGCTATCAATACTAAGATTCAGCAGCGGGAAGAGTTCCTACAGATGAGGGTGTTCAGTTTCGTCAGTGATGTCATGGGGAAATGACACGATCCTCGTATTGCCCAGAACCCCGATAGCCGCTACACCTTCGGCATTGAGGTTGAGGTACTATTGCCCCTTCTGGAGCAGCCGGAATCATCCAATATGGCACTCTGGGCCTTTACCAGGCTTCTTGGACCCTGATCCTTCAGACTCCACAAGATTTCTATGTGGCCGAGAGTGCGTGTGAGCTGTGCAAATGGTCGAAGTCTTGGAGAATCTTGGCGTGTCAGCTTGCCACCAATTTGCGTCTCGGGGCAAGAGCATACAAAACCATTCACCTCTCTATCTCCGAAGGAAATAAATCCGAGATAGACGTTTGTTCCCTTCAAAAGAATTCTCTTCCGATTATCAGGTGTGGATGGTCAAGCACGACTGCTCTCTAACGAGTGTCAACGATTGAAAGGCCTATTGACAGTTGCGAGGAATTGAGCTCGCCGTTTCCATCTACCTAGACAAGCCTGAATGTTGGGAGGCTATACTCGATGTCGTTAGAGGTCTACGTCAGAAAGTAAGAGCTACGGCAGACGAGAGCTGCGGCCTCTACATCAACATTGGCACAGGCAGTTCACCTCTCTCCTTCGACTTCTTGAAGAAGTTGGCTTATGCTACGTTTCTAGCCGATCGTATTATCTTCAGTCTTTATGATCCGCAAAGGAAGACGTTTAATCTATTCAGCCGCTCCTTGAGGGATAAGAGCAACCCAGTACACGAATAGTACGACGAATGGAGACAGCTCCCAGTCGCATTGGATTTCTTAAAGTATTTCCCTTTAAGCGAACTATCTTCAGACAAGTTCTTCATATCACAGTGACTCTGGATGACAGTGGGTTTCCTCGAGCTTGACCGATTACTTTATACCTGGAACAGTGGGCGATCCTCTGTTAGCTACAGCCGACTTATGCTTACAAAGCCCAATGAGAGGTTTCCAAAGGATCTTATCGGCGCCGTAGAGTTCCGGCATCTTCAAGGATCCTTAGATCCAGAAATAGTCCTTCGGTTCTCTCAATTATGGTGGCCCTCTTCAAGTTCGTCGACACCGCGGAGCCCTCGGCGTTCCAGGCATTTTGTGGCAATTTAGTCAAGGTCAAGGACACGTGGGACTACAAATCTGAAATTCTACGACACTTTCTTGAGGACCTCAACATGAGCGAAGACTATAACTTACTGGGAAGAAAAAGTCAAAATTAGTAGATCCGATACTTCACTCCTCAAGAAGAAGAAGGCTTAGTATGAGGCAAGAGCTGAAAATAGTACGACTCAAGACCAATTCGCGACCCGCATCGAGATTGTGCCCAGAATCCCTACCGAGGAAATTGAAACTTCAGGAGAAAGTTTGTCGAAGGAGCAAATTCACAGACTATGCAAATCGTAAGTTCGATAACATCTTCCCCAAGGTCTTCCTTACTAATGCGAAGACAGATTCGCAAGATCAACTATATACTCTATTCAATGATTTGAAAACGTCCGAATTGGTCTCAGAAGGTTTTTTCCAACGACTCCTTGCTAAAGCACAGGCAAATGAAGACACTTCGGTGCCATCCCTCAAAAAGAGGCTTTGTGAGTTGAACGGCTCTTATAAATTCCTTAAAGCAACATCGCCAGAGGTCCTCGGTGAGAACAGCATTAGCAAGAGATGCGTTGAGAGCTGCAACAACCACAGCGTCAACGAGATTCTCAAAGTCCTTAATAGGTATAGTAAAGTCATCGAAAGCCCCAATGATGACCAGGTAAGCGACCAGGTAAGCCGAAAAGAGCTGAACAATCTCGTCTGTTTGAACAGGAGCCAAAAAAGTGACGAGGCATCTGTATTTAACAGCTTCACACGAGTCGAATGCCCAAGCCTGGAGATGCATATTACGGAGGAGGAAATGAAGCGATTTATAACTCAATGAACCGACTCTACAAGTTTGATGGTAAATTTGCGGACTGGCTAGTTCTAGAAGGGTAGCGTGGTTTGATAGCATTGAGTCTTGATATAAGCAAAAAATCTTAGCCCTGACGTGTCAGTTCTCTCAGCAAGTCCAACACTACGTCAGCAGTGCCTTGGCGTTCGTAAATGTTCCATCAGCAAGTCTCAACGTGTTCAAAAGCCTATGAATAGACACTCAAAATCGATCAATTTCTCTGGCCAAGTCAAAGCCTTGGATCACAAACCAGCTAGAGTCCTGCAGATATGCAACTCGGAGATACATGAGTGATTGCGTTCCAGATACTTCTGGCCTGAACCGATGAGAATCCGATCTGGGGCCCATTTGAAGGAGCATGCCCCTTGAAGATGACGATTTTTTCAGACCTTCCCACTGCTGAATTCGATAGCGACATTCTTTGATTCCAGTCGTCGACCTTTGAAGTAAACGCCAACGTCGAGAGATGCGCCATCGCAAAGGATTCGAAGCTGGTACTGAACCCTTCGGAAGACTTTTCCCTCTGGATTCGTCCACGTTGGCAATTTCCGAAAATCGGGAATCTTTGATAGGCGGATATTGCAGAGTGACTTGACGGTGGCGTCCTTTCGCTTCGGTGGCTTTATTGCATCGGACACCACAAGTTCGATCTCGACTTCGTCGCTGGGCTTCTCTATGTCCTGCCAAAAATCACTGCAGATTGGCTGATCTGAAGAAAGTTCATTGGCCTAGTAGAGGGGTTAGCTCGCGGCTGTTGATGACAGATGCTGATGACGACTCACAATTTCCAGAAACCATTTGGTCTGTTCGACAGCAAGGAAGGCTTGATGGACGTCACACCATACTCGATCAGCCACGTTATGATCCGCGGCATCAAAAGGCAAGACGTTGTAGAGCGTTCCGTAGCTCTTCCGCGCGATACGTGAGTCGACCGCGACAGACAGGGACTTGCTCAGCTTGCTCTGCGTCAACCCCTGGATGACTGCTCCACGGCACACGGCTGTCCAGCTTTAGAGAAACAAGTCAGTGCAAACTTCTCCATCAAATTGGCGCATGTTTAGCTCACGGGCGCTCGCCGCTTCCTTGGAGGACTTCAATCTTGCGTCCCACCGCTGCCTTAAGGCACTGGTGCAGGTAGACTGATTTACCAAAGCCACCTACAAGGACGACAAACTTGATCTCATGTTAGCATCTTTCAGAGGCAACATTGGGACCCAAGGTTAGATACCTTTGGCAATTTTCCATACTGTAGCCTTACCTGGGCGATCTGATCGAGGACCAGCGCTTCGATCTTAGAGACGATAGGGCGATATATGGACAAGACTTGCGAGCTAATTTGAATAGTCAGTTACCATCATCTACGAGATTTTCAGGTGCGCCCACCTCTCGACTATGATATTAGGAGCATGGAACTTGTCATCGAGTGTTCCGCCATAAGGAATGGATATCTCCCAACTTTCATCACCGCTGGAAAAGGAAGGTTTGATTCCATTTTCCCACTCGTCGTGAACAATCTTCTTCAGAGCTCGAGGTCCCAACTTGTCCCAGATATTGTGAGGGATGAGCTGACGGAGCAGGTGCAAGAAAGCTTCATCAAGAAAAACAGCTCCGCAGAGTTTCCCTGAAACATTCAGTGCGTGTCAACGATGAGATACCCAGTCACTTACCGGCTCCTTTCACGCTCTCGCGCACTGTCATGGGGTCTGTTGTCACGACGGTGTAGGTAATAATGTCCTATAAGTTGTGAGAACAACCCCAGCCAAAACAGATGGATCCGTCGGTGTCCTTACGACAGTGCCACCACCAGCATCACAAACCACAAAATGATCGCCCTTCTACTAGAGTCAAACGCCGCAAGTAAGTTCTTGTTCCAGAGTCAACTCACCTCAACATCAGATCTATCCGCCATGTCGTCCATGGTGGCAAGTGCTGCGGCTTCAGGCTCTGAGATGAAACTCAGGGTCGTCTTCCCAGCCGCTCGCACATCTAGGATTCTCGCCATCTCCACAGCTTCCCTCATTCTTGACTGAGCATAGTGAGGCCAAATGGCTGGCAGGGTGACGATGACTTGAAGCGTCGCCAAGTTCAACAGGTTTACTCCCATAGCGCGTTCGATGTTTTCCAGAGCGTGTTGCCATAGGCACCCCAGGTAATCAGCGACCACCTCCGCAGGCGTCTTGTCGAGATCCCTGAGGAGTTGCCTCGAAAATGCGAGTTGGGTTGAGTTGCGAACATTGGTAGGAATGTCATCCTCGTCCAACAACAGAAGCTTGAACCACTTCAGTGAAACGTTTTCCGGCGCGACTCCATATCCCCAGGAGCTCCTCTTTCCTGAACCTTCGTATTTAAAGACCGTCGGTGCCTTCTTCTTGTCGTTGTTATGATGATTCGTTGATTTCCAATTTGTGATGACTTCGATTCGCTCGGTACGGTTCGACCTTGTCCATGCTACACCAGAGAAGCTGGTTGGAGTCAGAACAGCCAACTTTCTCGGTGTATTCCGCTGACAACTCACGTGGTTCCAAAGTCAACCCCGATAACAATTGTCGGGGGCTTTTCTTTTTTAACCATTCTCCCGACGAGCCCTTCCGCAATTACCACTGAGCGATAGGGCAATAGTTGATGAGAATGGTGGTGAATGTAAAGTTTGAAACCCAAGTAGCAGGAACATGAGAGAGATGATTAAAGTGAAGGCTGTTAGCTGATATTGGCAGTTGAACGCAAGCTGAGAGAACAGTGATTCACCACGCTTTGTTTCAACTAGGTAGAAGGCGACCAACGAGATCAATCGGTCGCTGAGAAGCACTACTGCTGTACTTTCTAAGACCGAATGCTCTCCACCGAGCCTCTAAATCGAAGTCTCTCAGTCCTTCCTCTGAGGCCATGGTGCCAGCTGCACTTCACCCACTGAACTTGAATCCGGGTTTGGGATTGGATCTCTTCGCAGTCTCCAGCCTCCTTGCCATCCAATCCATCCAGTTTCCCTAGGACCTCTAGCCAACGTGGCTAATATTGACAGACCAATGAATCCAACTATTGATGTCAGTCCATGAAGCATCGTAAACGCGGGCCTTACCGCGGGCCTACCTACTACCAGCTCCATCGCTCCATCTCCAGCCACCTTCAGCGTACAGCTTGTTTCCCACCGCCGCACCGGTCAACTGCCCTGCAAACGTGGATGCCATATAAGCCGTGTTGACTCTGTTCATCGCTTTGGGGTTGATATTAAAGATCGCTGCCCTGTTGGCAACCTGAGTAATTTGCACACCACAGTCAACCGCAATTCCTTGCACAATTGGCCCAGCGACAGTAAATGTCCCGATGAAGGTCCCAATGACGGTCCCGGTTAGGACGATCATCTCGCTAATCAATATCGAAAACAGCGGTACGAACCTGTCAATGCATTTGCCGATCTGAGGAATAGCTACAATGATAACGAGCGTTACCAGAGTAAACAAGCCGATTTCCAGAGACGAATATTCGTATGGCGGGGAAGCAAGGAGAAAAGTCAAGGTCGTCCAAAATGACGTGAAGACGCAGGCAAGGGAAAAAGTAATAATGCACGCTTGAATGAGTATCGGCTCGGTGATCAGCATGTAAGGGATCGAGCACAGCGCGCGGAGATAGTTGAGTCCGTCTGGGTTCATTGATGGGCAGTCGGGCATGAAGCTAAATAGGGCCGCACCGAGTAGATATTGTGCGCCGCATGCCAACCAGTAAATGTTTCTCCAGCTTGTATATTCAGCAACCACGCCGGCTAGCAGTCTTGCAATCAACACACCGAGCATAAGCCCTGACACAACGATGGAAAGGCATGCGGCTTTTCGGTGAGCCGGTGCATAGTCTCCAACAAGGGGGATCATAAGCTGCGGTGTCACCGTAGTAGTACCACAAATAAATGAGAGGGCTCGAAAAACAGTGAAGTTGTCCGTCACACAGAGACCAATCCACTATGAGCACGTCAGATCTACTTCTAATTCCGATGCGTAACACTCAGCTTACCAGGGTAGCTGTGAGCAGAACGAGGGATATGACGAACAATCTTCTCTCTAGGATATCTCCCAAAGGTAATATGAAGATCAGACCTGCAGCATATCCAGACTGTATTAAGATTGCGACTTGGGAAGATTCCTCATAGCTAACGTTGAACTCCTCGGCCATTTTGTTCAAAATCGGCTGGTTATAATAGAGATTGGCAACCGTAAATGCAGCGGACTGGTCTCAATTATATAAGTCTTTTGTTCTGAAGCATACACCGGGTTACGCACGATAGCATAGAGGTAGCACAACGCCGTGCTCAATGGGGGAGGAGACTTGAGGCACCATCTGCAGTTCTTGGGCGTTAAGAATCTATGCATCCAGCTCGATTCATATTTCGAGAGAGTTTTAGGCTCTGTCTCTCCATCAGATGCTGTTGGGTTATGATCATCATCTCGGGGTTCGTCAAGAGGGGTACTCTCTTCATCCCGCTCTCCTATGGTGTTGGCTGGGTTTTTTCCAGCGTTTGCATTATCGTTGAAAGCCGAAGGCGATTCAGCCGCAGAAATTGAGGATATCATGACGGGTAATTATAAATGATGTCTTCGACTTGAGGGACAGGATCTACCTTGGGTGTGGGTCCCCTCCAAGGAAGCCCAACACCACAGGTATTGACGGAGATATATAAAGGCTTGAATAGAAATTGTCAGCAACTAGTTGGGAATTCTATTCGCGAATTGAAGCCCTTCTTGCAATTTTCCACCTGTCGCTAGCACGCGATCATTCGTTTGGGGGGGACGCTAGAGGACCGCAATCGGAAAAGAAGCTTTGTAGCCAATCCAGCAGTTGCTTGATTCAACCGCAGGCAGGGGAGCTACCGATGGGTCTCGGATCAACGGGCCCTACCATCGCGAGCTTCCGCGCCGGATAATTCTGAGAAGCCAGATCAGCTAACGTCATCAACAAGATCGGCACTTCTCAGTGGACTTACGGTGTGCACGATACCCCATGGCTGATAACGGAAAGTGGGAGCATAAAAGTCTCTGGCCAAGGGTAGACCAAGGGCCTTAGGAATCAATTAGCCCTTTCCGCTCAAGAGTCTTATTATAGCACCCCATGTTTATGCAAGTCTCTCGTATCTGCGCAACAACAATCTGCCCGACAACAAGGTATCTAGGTAAAGGACCAGTTTAAGGTATCAAATGCATTAAGGCATCTAAAATATCAGGCAGAAAACATAAAATTCGAATAAAGAAGCCAATCTAAAGAATTGTCTTTGTCTCAACCTTGAACAATGTTTCGGAGATTTAAGGCTTCCGCTTTTAGAACACATCGCAGATGTTTTCGTCCAAACAATTCACGTGAGCATTGTTTGAATCGAGGTTGCTTCCGGTTATTTATGTTGATGGTTACATAGTATTCCAGGAATTTAGTCCCTCCCATCCAGTCGTCTTACGGACAATAAGGGCAGCCAAACTTAATTTAACTCGCTAATGGATATATTTACATTCGAACCCGCCTCAAAGGAACGATCCTAGAGGCAGTCGGAATGATGATAAGGATAGAAACAACTCGCCGAGGGAAATGGTAAGAAAACATTGAGACACACGAAAATGGGAAAGTTTTCAATAAAGAAACACAGTATAATGCCCTACAGACCTGCTGATATCAAACAATCCAACCTAATCAGATCTGGTCTCGTCTTCTCTGAAGATATCAAGATCAGATACGTGATGCCTAATCTCAGACCTCAACGCTTAGCAATCTTCAGGGTTTGGTTGGAATTCCATGGGTTAACGCCCTCGTTCTTCAAGAGGCATTCGTTGCAAACCAAAGTTGTTGCTCTGGGTACTTCGAGTATAGCCAATCCTCTTTCACAGTTACCGAGTTCACCCGACTTCTCGGCGCCTCGGCATGGTCGGATAGCCCCCGTTGGGTTCAAAGTGTTATCGCACATCGTGACCTTGCAGTGGCTGTAATAAGTGATGCTGAGACACATGATGTTTGTTTTCTCGGAGTAATGCGACAGATGACAGAGACAAGAGACAAGCTTAGGGGGGCGATAGATAATGGGGCCAATTGACGAGTTGAGGGGGAGGGTAGGATATTTAAAGCATTGTCTCGGCGTGAAGAAAGAAAGACCTGCACAGTGAATGTACATATCGCCATAAAACGCCATTCACGAATGCACAACGTAACACATGCGACGTTGATATCCTTACACTTGTTCCCTATTCACCACGCCGAACACTGTCGGTAGGTGTAATTCTTATCATACGCCGACAATATTCACGCAAAATGACTTATTGTGTCTAAAACAACAAAGTAGTGAAATATCTGATGAGAGGCACCCAAGGAGTCAAACATCCCGGGCGCCCATCGTTCAGAAATTTTTGTCTATCATCCGTCAGTGCATAAACGTCCATGGGAGAGGTTTTCACCTACGGCAAGTAAAATAACTCCAATAACCATGAGGGCCCTTTCTAGATAATAGTAATTCGGTTCAGACTGCTTCAAAAGCTATTCATAGGAATATATAGTAGCTGCATAGACAATCGGGATAAACACTGAGAATCCAAGTCCGAGGAATGGAAGAAGTCGCGAAATGAGCCAGTCTTTGACTCCACATCGATCACAGAGAGATATTTGGGCGTTCAAAAGACCCATAGATATCACCTACGCAAGGATAAACTACTCTAGTCTCGTCACACATCAGAGAAGTCATGCGACTCACTATGGTGAGATACCCTCTCGATAAGAAAGGCTCGCGAACAAGCCCACATATAACCCTTTGCACGAAAGAGGCCAGCATCAACACCGAGATACTGACACAGTCGAGCCTAACCCAGAGATCCGCGACCTCACGCGAATCACACAGCAGAGTATGGTCCCAATGCACAACGAAGACGCCCTCAAGTAGACGTGGAACACCAGATGATCCGTGAAGGCCGATTCTGGATAGCGGAGAGTGAAAATGAAGAGGAACGCAACGTCGATGAGCAGGGCGATAATGCCAGGGACGAGATGGGTGAAGATGTTAACGGTTTAGCTATGCAGGCACAATTAACTCTCAAAACATGTAAGAGCGTCTTTAAAGACTGGGCGACAGCCAGAGAACATAAATGGTTTGCAAAACACTTGTTGTTATCGTTCTTTTCCAATTTATCCTGTCTGACGTCTCATAACAGGCCCGCCTACTTTTACCTCTTTCTTCCCTTTCTCTTGTTCGGCTTGCCTCCCTGCTGTGCGCCCGAGGCTTTCGCCTTGCTCAGTGAATCTGTGCTCTTGTCCAAGATCTCAAAGTCGTCCCCGGCAGAGTCGGTGCTCGGGGTACGCTGAGGGGCATCCGAGTCCTCATCAGCCTCAACGATATCAACTTGCAACTCGGAGTTCCTCTTGGGGAGGAAACGACCAGCAGTCAGGTTGAACAGCCAGATGGGAGCGCGGACAACGGCTGTGTCCTTGAATGTAGGCGGAGGGAGCTCGTTAGGCTGCCCAACATTAGTCACAACCAGGCATAACGAGATGTGGGCAAAACTTACGTCAAGGAGAAATTCGTTCACATTTCCTTCCCCATCTTCCTCCTCCAAATACACGTCGCCAAGGGAGTCAACGACTAGAACCTTGCCATTTTCAGCAACGACCCTCTTACGAGCGCCGGTCGGTCCAGCAGGTCCAATTGATGCCTCCCGGGACTCGGATTGAGAGAATTTAGCCTTCCGTGCAGCCTTCTTCGCTGCGGGTTTTCCTTCCTCCCGCCGAGCCTCCTTTTCATACATCCTCCTCTCTCTTCGGTTCCTAGGCATGGGGGGGGCATCTTCTTCATCCTCGGGCGGAGGGGCAGCG
The DNA here is from genome assembly GCA_024112705.1 of Microcera coccophila. NCBI lineage: Eukaryota > Fungi > Ascomycota > Sordariomycetes > Hypocreales > Nectriaceae > Microcera > Microcera coccophila. The sequence continues at coordinate 10,321 of JAMYIC010000176.1, forward strand.
GCCGGTGGTGGCGTGGGGGCGCCTTCGAGACCTGGAACTCCGAGACCTCCACCCCATGCAGTGTTCCTCGCGAACTTGATGTAGCGCTCAACAAACTCCTTCTGACGCTTCCAGCTCATGTACAAGGTCAGGTAGTGCACGCCACCACCGACAACGATAAATAGCCCAGTCAAGACCGTTCCCAGGCCAGGACGATAGCGGTTGTAGTAGTAATCCGTACCCTTCCAAAGAGGAAAGCCATTGGAGAGGAAGTGATCGTATCTCTCGCGACCAGAGCCACGGAGGATGTTGGCGATGAGCGAGAGGCGAGCCTGGTCCTCGCTAGCCTTCTTCATGGCAGCCTTGATCTCAGCAGAAGTAGGTGTCTTGATATGAACACCGGAGGACTTTTTCTTCTTGGGATCTCCCTTGCCTTTGCCAGACTTCAGCTTCTGCTTGACCTTGTCAGGATGAAGGTCACGGGTCTTCTTGCGGTAGGCTTTAGTGATTTCATCTTGCGAGGCAGACGGGGCGATGCCGAGGATATCATAGAAGGTCGCGCCAGGATCCGTCTCGTGGGCCGTGATTTCATCTCGGATACGAAAAATTTCACGATCTGACGGGTAATTGTCAGCGCCACATTTCGCAAAGCTATCGAGCACGTTCTCGACAAACCTTCTTTGCTCCATGCCGCCGTGAGAGGGCTGAGAAGAGCCAAGAGCCCGACAGAGAGGTATGAAATCTTCATACTGGCATGGTACGCAATCCGTCCAGACGCTGCGAGAAGTTGGGCAAGACGGAAAGGAAGAATGCAGGTTCAGCGTTTTCTCAATGTATCAAGGTTAAGGCCAGCTGGCTAGATTGTTGGCAAAAGGCTAAAGCGCCAAGTGGCACAATCAGTAACCCCGAAATGGTAAGGAGAGGAAATTTGCCTGTGAGGCCTGTGCCTGGGGATGGTACCTTGAGCAGGAGAACAATTGAAAAGGACAAAACGTCAGTTTCGCGCGATGGAGCAAAATAAGAATGCCAACGCTGTAGCCAGCAAACCGAGACGTAGCGACAGGGGAACTTCCCAGCCCCTGCATGTCTTAGTCTGAAAGGGGGAAAGCGGCTTTCATAAGTGTGCCACGGTATTCTATCCGATAATGGTGGGTGACACAGTGAAAAGATCATTCTTTTGGACGGGAACCCGAGTTCGTAAACATGACCGCGATAGCTTATCGAAGCTTCATCGTGTTGACTTTTTGATTTCCTGTGCGCTTTGTGGATGGCTGTGTTTCTAGAACTAAGACTGAAGCGCTAGGTGTAGATTCGATCCCCCCCCCCCCCAAAAAAAAAAAAAGGATTGAAAAAGA
>JAMYIC010001757.1:0-12787 GCA_024112705.1 Microcera coccophila
AGCTTACCTACCTTGCCTGTAGTGCCCCCCTCTAGTGCCCTAACGCCCTAACCTTTTAGCACCCGAGTTCGTTCATGGGGCATCCGACCCCCAAACTCCAGGGATCCAAGCTAGAGAGGAGAGACGACACCACACAGCAGGCATTGCACACACACCCTGTGGGCTGTTGGCCTGCGGCGAACCGATGTCATCATCCTCTCAACTCATGCTCGAGACGCTGGATCAGAGCCGGACCCGAGCTGGACCTCAGATGGAGCCCGTGGCTTGGCTCCTGAATCCACAGGCTGTCACTGGCGGTCCAATGCGAGAATCCAAATGACTGGGTCACCACGAAAAGGTCACCCACCAAAAGATCCCCTGGGCAGTCTAAACAGCCTAAACAGTCGGCATAGTCAGGGCAGCGGAGCACAGCGAGTACAACGAGCACAACGAGCATAGCCTGTACACGTACAGCCGGGGCAGTCAGGGCTATCCCGGAACCTGAGCCCACTGAAACCAACTCAAACTTCTCAAACGGGCCACGGAAGATGCCTTTTCTTCATCACCATCTCCATCAGTGGCCCTATGCTTTTAAGCTTTCCCTTCAAAGAGGAAATTGGCCCAATGCATGCCAACCACGCAGTGCTGCGTCGGCATCGGTTCTTCTTCTGTTCCTATTCCTGTTCCTGTTCCTTTTCCCTTACCTCCTCCTCCTTCTTATTCCTCTTCCGCCTCTTGTTCTTCTTCTTCTTCCTCCAACCCTTGTCCATCTTAGCGTCGACGTTGCATCAGTCAGCAGCACTGACAGTGGACACTGACTGACTGGGACACGGGCTGAAAACACGGAACTTGGTCTCCCAATCCGAGGTCTTCGGCCCGGTCGAGCGATACGGGCTTTGCCGCCTTGACTAAGACATGCCGCCGAGAGTCCGAGACAACCTGGACATCGACAGCGATGGGACTTGGGCATGCGAGAAACAAGCCTCTGAGCTGATAAACCAAGACAACCCGTTGCCGGAACCACGCGAGCCAATGCAGGGCAATTGGGCACTCATAAATCTCTCTCTCTTATCCTCCATCTCTCTCCAAGGCACTTCGTGATCCGCTTCCTCACTCGGAATCCCTCATGCTTCGGGCCCGACCAATTCCCAACTCTTATCGCTCACCTCCTGTGCCTTTTGCCTTCTACACGTGCAAAGGCCACATCGTCATCACGTCTCGGGCGCAATCTAACTCGTCGACTTACTCAGCCCGCTAGCTATCTGGAGCTGGTCTGGGCCTGCCCACCGCCCAGATCGCCGCCCGTTGCTGCAATGACGTGAGCCAATGACGGGATCCTGAAATGAAGCGAGGCGTGGGTAAGGGCTTCGGGACCAGTGCCGGTGATGTCGACGTCAGAGACGCAGTTAACCGAGTCTCCGGAAGGGAAGCGGTTGATTCCCCGGGGTTTGAGGTTTGAGACTGGAGATTGACGTTCTGGAAGCCCTCACGATTGAAAACGTGGCAATAGAGATATGCTTCGAGAAATTATCAGGGACTGTTTTGTGTAAGTTGTTTGGGGTTGAGCCTTAACGGTTTGATCTCCACCGTGATTGGGCGCCCCCGTCCCTCACCGAGTAATGGAGTACCAAGTGCAAAGGGAGAGAGCTCGCATCGCGATTAACCGTTTTGAAATTGAGGACAGGGGGCTTCTATAGTCAATTTCCAAATGCGGCTTTATGATGTACAGCCATGAAACGAAGAAACGGCAGCTCTGTTCTGATAGAGGAATCGAGCCAAGTGCTGTTTGTACAAAGTACCCAAAGTAAGGTAAGGTAAGGTAAGGTAAGCATCATGAATCATACATTTCCATTCCACTGGCGCGGAGCCGACGACCTCCGACTTCGTAGCTTCAACCTCGACAATACCTATCCATCGACACCGGCCACCCACTCGTCCATGAAGCCGACGCACAGCATCCAGCGTACAAACTTGATTGTCAAGCATCTCTCGCATGCAATGTCCCCCAACTCCGTCTCCGCTGCGCCCTGGCGCTCAACATTTCTCTCCCACGTTGAGAAGATGGAGTCGCCCACCTTCGTCCTCAGCACCCTTCATCCTGTGGAATCATCATCTCCCTCGGCCCCCAGTTTTACTCCCCGATCCCGTACTGTCGTCTACCGTGGTCTCTGGGCCGGTCTCCCCACCAACCCCAAGAACACGGCTGAGCTGAACCCGGATGCTTATGAGACGGACCTTCTCACCATCACCAGTGATGCACGCATGGAAAAGGTCTCGGAGCTAGTCAAGATTGCTTCTGGGAGCGTTCCCCAGTCGGGAGGCGGTGGTCCGGTGGAGGGTGTTTTCTGGATTGTTGAGACCAAGACTCAATGGCGGGTGCGCGGGCAGGCCTACGTCCTTGGACCGGACATCGGTTCCGATGCTGCCGCTCCCGTGAGGAAGGCCATCGAGAAGTATATGCGCAGTACCGGCAATACAGAGGGATGGAGCTGGGATCGGGAGTTGACGGCGCATTTTGGAAATCTCAGCCCCGTTATGAGAGGGTCGTTCAAGAATCCGCCTCCAGGGACGCCCTTGAGCCAGAAGCCCGGCGAAGGTCTGGAGCTGGGACAGAAGGTGGATACTTTGGATGATGAGATTGCGAGAAAGAACTTTAGAATCGTCGTCATTGTGCCGGAAGAAATTGATAGAGTGGACTTGACGGAGCCCGCCAAAGGAAAGAGGTGGAATTATAGATTGGCCGACTCGGGCTCGTGGGAGACGACGGAGCTGTGGCCTTGAAGAAGCCTTACGAATACCGATGGCCCAATACTTGATAGAACCCCGACCCTTACATAGTCTCTTGACTGAATACAAATACACGAAACACCCAAGAACCCAGGATCTGCCTCTTGACCTTCTTCATCGTTACTTCTCACCCAGACCTAACACTGATCTGAGATCCTACAACGGCATCAGCATGACAAGAGTCGTGAATAGCAACAGGCACCTCACTTCGAATATCTCAGCAAGCGATTCTTCCGCCCCGATGTTGAAAGCGAACTTTGCGAGTCCCTTCTTCTGTTTTTGTCTGGTCCATGATATTCTGCAAGAGCTTTAGCATGGCTTGATACCGGACCCAACAAGCCCTCGAGCTACGCACCTGCTCTACAGTTTGCTCCATCGTGTACCGGACAACTGTGACATTTCGCGTTTGGCCTATCCGTAGTGCTCGCCCAATAGCTTGTCCTTCCACCCATGGGTTCCACTGAGGTTCGACGAGGTGTACTCGATTGGCTATCGTAAGATTCAATCTATCGTAGTATGAGCATCTAACTCGGAGATGGTGGAGATCGGCATACCCAAGGGCGCCCGTTTCGGTGATCATGAGGAGGATAGTGACATTTGCGTCACGCTTGAAAGCCTCTAGGCTTCTGGATCTCTCGGCGTACGATACTCTACCATCAATATGGACGTACAAAATCCTCTCTTCTCTAAATAGCTGAGAGAGTCGGTCTAATGTCGACGTCCAGCACGAAAAATTATGCTGGTAAGGTCAGCGTGGTACCATTTAATAGAGAACAGTTCCCTTACTGCTCACTGTCCCACTCGCTACCCAAGACTTTCCGCACAACTGCAGAGAGCTTCGTCGAGGAAGTACCTTGGGAAACAGGAGTTCGCAATGCCTCTGATCTGCGAGGCGTAGTGCCGTTTGTTATGCTCACTTCATCACTGCTATCATCCGAGCTGTTTATCTGGCTGTTAGCGGTGCTCGGGGGGAGGGGGAAGAGAAATGCAATGGCCTTCCACGACTTGGGCAAAATGCATAGCTGTCCACGAGCGTCTGAATGCCCTCATTCGTAACTGAGCAACGCTCACATTCATTTGGCGATTTTCCTATTCCCAAAGCGTTTGTGTTGGCCTCGGCCGTTGAAAACATTCCGAGGTTGCAGAGCATTCGCAGTTTGAGCATTGCTTTGAACAGAGTGTTGCATGTCGCGGTTTCTCCCTTGCCGATGATGGCATCCATTTCGCGCTCTGTGTCAAGTATTATAAGGTCGTATAGCTGTCGTTCTTCTGGCGAAAGGGGCAGTTTCACAACTTCCGCCGATTTTGAAGGTAACTGAAGGTATTTTTCATCCCTCCGTAGACAGTAAGCTTGTGAATATGTTCGGAGAGGCTTGACAAACTCGGAACTGCCATCTGAAAGCCTATCGATAACCTGGCTGCGAAAGTTTCCCTTCACTCCAAGAGATGGAGGTTGGAGCAATTCAGCTAGAGATCAAATCTTGCAGCTTATTTTGGATGGGAGTACCAGTTAGGCACCATCTCCTTCTAGTACAGAGACTCGCACCCGCTTAAAATTGCCGAGTAGTAGGATTGCGGATAACATGGGCTAGGGTTTGTTAAATATTCATCCTCATATTTGCAAGAAAGGCACATGGAAATTCTGGTCTAATACAGAGACTGTGCCCGATCTCACCTTCGTCTAGCACAACTCGATACCATTCTAACTGCTGCAAAATACCTTGACCACTCTCATCAGCGGAAAGTGTCGCATATGTGGTCAAGACTACATGAAACGACTTCAGAATCTCTGACTCGCGCGGTCGGTTTTGTCTATGGAAGACGAGAACATCAAATGTTCCTTTGACGAAATGGCTACAAGTAAAAGGCTTAGCAACTCAATCTATAGAACGAGACTACTCATTTTACCGTTGGATTTCAGACTTCCAGTTTTCTAAAAAGCTCTGTATGTTGTTGTCCCCCCTGTTGAACGTTGATCAGTCAGTGCCGAACATACGAGCCGATAACACAACCACCAAAGTCGCTTTCGTTCGCACTCGTTGGGTGAACTCGTTCTCAGACAGTTCATAAAAATAGGCAAAATCTTCTGCGACTGGGATGGAATAGGGAATCGCTGCGAGCGTGGTGAGCGTCTTACCGAGTCCCATAACATCAGCAATTATCCCGCCAAAACGGAGAGAAGCTTGTTCCGTTGACCTGATGAGACTCATTAGGGAGCTATTCGGATAAGTAGTCGATGACTTCTTACCAGGCACCAACGACCCGGATCAGTTACTCTAACAGCTGCTGAACGGATCTATTATCTTCACGCTAAAGAATGAACCGTAAAGCATCCTCCTGATGTCTGTGTCAGATCGTGTCAGCATAATTCCCAGTCTTTATCCTCCCCTGGCTTCAAGATTTACTTTTTGAGCTTCGAGATGGGACTAGGAGACAAATTCAGTTCCCCCATCGACTCTTCAGCCACATAGGTTAGCGACTCTAGGATACTTTCAACTTCTTCTAAAATTTTGGCTTTGAGCGCTGATGACGAGCCGCTGCTAATCCCTATGAGACTACTCGTGTTTGTGACTTCGTTGGGGAAAAAAAAGAAGAACTTGTGGGTTGTGATATTCGAATGTTGGATGCAAGGCATGAGGATGTTGGAAGATACGCGGAGGCGTTTCTTAACCGAGATGTGGCTTCTGCCGCTTCTTAAAGATGCTGGATTGGGCTACAGCCTCGAAGCGGATCGTTGACAGCCGTCTAAGGCTGTTCAGCTTTGAGATAGACCGGGAATCTAAGATGGCAATCTCGACGCCCCCTTCGGAACAGAGCATGTAGAAATGATCCTTGGCTCTCAAATGGAAGTGTCTAAACGGGGCAGCATTGTCCGGGTCACATCTGTTATACAACTGGACGGATCTGTTCAGAGCCTTGGCCATCCCGTCATATAACTAAAGATATGAAGTGAGAAAAAGCATTTTAATAGTGAACAGGCATTGTGACTTACTGCACCGTAACAAACTTCGTGATCGAGTACTCCCGTAGTGGACGGGGCCCCTGGCTCTTCCATTTTCTAGGCTCTGCTTGGAGAAACGTCCCAGCAAAGAATGATGTTAGGACAAACTCAAGTCACATTCATGACCAAATGCAAACTCTCAAGGCAACCCATCATCTCCATCTCTCAAACCGCTCGCTTCTTAGCTTGTCCTCGTGCCGTTGTTCCCTCTACCCTTTTCTCATGGTTGCTCTGAGTCTTCGCTTGAAGTCGATTGACATTAGCTCTACTGTTCTTGATACTATCATCAATTTAATTCTTATCTCGTTCCTGCATATTCTCTATCGTATTCTCCATCTGACAACATGCTGAACTTTAGACTGCGAAAACGTATTTGGACTTGTTCGATAAGCTGTTTGATGTATACTCACAAGTAGGAGATGCCATTCCTGGCCTGTTGAGTTACCAAACAGCTCTTAAAATCCATCCTTCCCTTGCCAACATCCTCGAGGACTACTATTTCGACATTTTATAATTCCACTAAGCCGTCATCTCAGTCTTCCAGCGACCGAGTATGTCTACATTTCCCACCCGAGTCTTGTGAGAGCGGATGCTAGATCCATGCAGAATGAAGGCAATTACTCAGGTCGACATGGAAAACCTTTGAGTGCAAATTCGGGCCTATCTTGCAAAGTCTCAAGAATCGGCGCGAGCTGTTAGAGAGTGTAAAGGGATCGGCAACTCTAGATGAAATCCAAAAGCTTCTTCGAGACGTTTTGTCCATACGAGCAGATCTGACTCTAAAAATGGCTCAAAATAATCTCGAAAAGCAAGAAAGGCGGATTTCCCATCTTAAAGACAAGCTGCAGGCCTCAAACTATCAAATGGATCAAGAAATCTCCACGCAGGATGAAACGGCAACCCGTCTGGAATATGGAAATTGCGGGATCCCAAGTTCTGTGCTTGGTATGGTGGAAACATACACAGTAATGATGTGCTATACGTCAATGGAATGCTGGGCGCGGGTGAGCTATTCCCCAGCATACTCAACAATGCTAACGATTGTGTAGGAAAAACAACTATGATGTCTGCCATCATCGAGCAGCTTTTGGACGACAAAGGTTCCGGGTCAGATCAAACCTGCGCTGCTTACTTCTACTTCAAGAACCAGCAACCAAATCAAGTCTCTCATAACAGTATGCTCAGGGCTATTTTCGAACAACTCATCATGCGGGACCCTTCCATATCTGACCATCTGTTTCCGAAGATATCAGACACTGAAGCAGTCAACTTGCGATCGACAAAAAGACTCGAGGATCTGACTAGAACTTCCCCAGAATGCTATCGGAAGACGTATATCGTTCTCGATGGCTTAGACGAGTGTGAGCCAGGAGAAGCCGAGAAATCCATGGAATGGTATCTGTCTTTGATGAATGATACATCCAAGGACACCAATATAGCATTGCGTCTATTACTTTGCGGCCAGCGAGACGGTACCCTGGACAGACTACTCGCAGATCATCATTCTATCAACCTAGAAACGCCCGGTCATGACGAGGACATACGGCAGTATTGTCAGCGTGTCTGCAAGCAGATACGAACAAAGTTCAGCGTTTCTTCAGAAGTTGAAGGGGCCATCTTTTCCTGCGTTACGAGGGAAGCTAAAGGTAAATGTTTAATGAACTCATTCACCCTCTGGCTCGTACTGAGAGAGACGATAGGCATGTTTCTCTATGCGCGTGTTGTCATAGGAAATCTTTTGAACCAGATCAGACTTTCCGGCCTAAGGAGAGAGATTGAATCCAGGACTTTTCCTCGAGGAATTGAGAAAGCGTGAGTACATTGTATTCTTGAGTACGTGAACAGGAAGGCAATCTCTGATAGGAAGCTGTTATCGTAGGTACGAGAGGGTGGCTGTTCGAATCCTCAATCCACATCAAGGTGAGTATGCGCGAAGAACTCTAGGCTTGGTCGTTTGCGCTAAACGGGTTCTTCGATGGCGCAAGATCCAGGCATTATTCTGCATCAACCCATCAGAAGGGGTCGTAGACTACGAAGAGGACCGGCTCAGGGTCACTTGCAAAGAAATTTGCGGATCATTCGTCGACTTGCATCATGCAGCCAATCAGAAAAACACCTCTGAGGATGTCATCTACATTGTCCATCAAACCGTCCGAGAGTAGGTCTCAAGCATGTTGATGTAGACATGGGCTAATGTGCGAAGATATCTCATACAGAAGAAGTGGCTCGACGTCGACCTTGAAAACACCAAGCTCGCCACCTGACGCCCCAGCTATCTTGCCTCAGAGCCCTTTCGCGGGGGGATGGAAGACGGAGAGGTTGATTTATACGCGAAGCAAGGCTACTACGCTTTTCAAGACTATGCTGTTCGGCATTGGTTTGATCATTGTCGGGATACTGTCGATTCTAAAATGACACTGGAATGAAACAAATATTTGGATATTCTGACTCCCGTGCAAGGATTTGTTGATTCTTATGGCACATCATCTGAGCTTGCAACGCGTAAGATAGTTCAAGAGCAAGAGGAGATTATCGGAGTCCTCAGGTAGCTTCCCAAAGACAAACGCGAGAGAACTTCACATTTCAGCGTCGAATCCCGGACGAGTTCGCAATCGAATAGAGTTGCTTCAGGATCAAATTCTCAATGTCGAGGTACAGGAAGTCCTCGCCAACTTATACGGTACGGCACTGCCATATAAATGCTCTCAGCCATGGTGTGAGTTTTTCGCAAACGGGTTTGAAAGCTCTCAAGATCGGAAACAGCACGTCGACCGGCATGTCCTTCCCTTTTCCTGCCCCGTGGCTGACTCCTTTGCGTTCCAACTGGGATACGATACTCAATCGAAACTGGATCAGCACAAGAAATATCATCACTCTGAGCTCAGTTCAGAGCATGAATTTCCTGAAATGCGCTCTAAGAGAAACCCAACTCTAGGATGGGCCGCTACACGAGGTGACAAGACTTTGGTCATATCGATCCTAGACTCAGGAGAAGACATAGAACGAAGAAAAAGCCAGACGACATCAAGGGCGGCAATGGAGTGTACAGTCAAGCTGAGCCCCCACCCCTGATCTCAACCAAGCCCATAGGCGTCAAAAGAGCTAACCTAGCCCCCAAAATACAAAGATATATCACGGAATAAAACTGATCCTATCTCTAACCCGAATCCTAACTACAACCCCAATGCTTACCATAACCTTAATACCAACCGATGCCAAGCTATCTTCTATAATTTCTTTTTCACTTTCCCCCAGAAAATCTGGCTTTTTTGTCTTAAGGATCAGGTCGGCCTCAAGTAGGAAGTAAACAGTAGGGGCTGGGGTCAGGTCAGACCAGGGCGGCGGGAGCTCAGATTGACCTCGCACTCGCGGAAATGGGCGCACAATTGTCAATCTAGACTGCAGTGAAACAAGTCCAAACCATGTCTGAGGTTCGAAGGCGGGATGATTCCGCAGTCATGCACCCGCCGAAGTGGGTATCTCCTGCGTGCGGGCATGATGCTTCGGAGATGTCGACCCTTAAAAGACAACGCCGCCTTCGAAGACTTTTGGGGCGTTGCCCTGTGATCGCGTGTTATATGCCGCTTCCGTCGAGATGCAGATGACGCGCCCTTGTTGCTCCATCATGCGGCAGGTCGACGGGAGAGGTGGGCTTCAGCTGCGACTGAGACAGGTCCAGACGATGCGAGTGAGACATCGGTGCGCGATTGCGATGATGGGTTGTGCGGATTTGGCCTCCTTCAGTGGAGTTTTCAAGTCGCTTTGTTGGCTTCAGGCACGTACTCTGCACATGGTGGAAGCGTCTCCAGCATCAGATTGATTTGCCACGTCTCCCTCTCATCGAGATGGTCACGGTAGTATTGACCGCTCATGGAGCATTGATCTCACTGCCGGATGCGATGCTGCAGAGCATGTCCTGCATGTTATGCACCACGTTTCAGTCAGGGCAAATGCAAGTCCGCGCGGCCAGGCTGGAGGGTGCGTATAACGATATTGAAGGTACTGTAGCAAGCATGTGGAGAGCGAACCGTGACCGGGCGCTTAGCCGACCAGGGACGGACAAGGAGACGACGACACGTGGGTAACGTCAGCTATGCAAGGATCGTATCGCGAAGGGATCAGGTTGAGAGATTGTTGAGCGGAGCGTGGTTCTTTCGAGAGGGTTCGCACATGACATTCCGCGCCCTTGTTTTACTTCGTACGCAGTGCCGTCGCGGTATCGTCGGTCCTTGTCGAGGCCGGCCTGGTCGGTATCCACGATGTTAGAGTTGAACCACATTCCCCATCCACCGTTTTCTCACCAGAAAAACACCGCGAACTCGCTACCATACCGGCCCGACGCCTCTCTGGGCCCAGGGCCGTTGTGCGAGTGCCGAGCTCGTCTTCGCCCGGCGCTTCCTCTCCCGCCCGTACGTCCGCAAGACGTCCGTGAGGGCTCCTTCATGGGACAACCGAGCCGTGGTCGATAAAAAAAAATTCAGGGTACCAACCCCTTCATCGCTCCAAAAAGCTCCATCCACCGTTCGAGTTGTCTGAACCCTTCGCATACCGTCAGCGGGTACTTGACCTTCCCGATCCGGGCGGATACTGCGCTTGGCCCGAGGCGGTCTAGAGGCGGCATCTAATCTTCGCCAAGAGTTCGAATTGCCAAGCTTGTCATAGCCAGCAGGCTGATGCAGATGGTGTGGCTGGTTTGGTTGGTGGAGAATTGCCAACCAGTACGTATCTTATTTCGTGAAGCAAGGCAGGCTGAGCAGGACGGCTGAGATCTCACCTCTTTGCTTCAGCATTGGAGCGTTGCAAGAGATGAGCTGCAAGTTAGCTAGTGTAAGAATGCGAGTTCAGATGAGGGTTATTGTTTACGTAAGTCCACAGTGCTGCAGGTGTTGGCAGCCTAAGGTATCTTACCTAAGGTAGGAATGGCATCAGTTGCCTGTGAGTTCCCGCGATTCTCTGCCAACATCAACTACCGGTATACGTATACTACCTTACCTACCTTGCCTTACGTAGGCAGGTTACCTGAGTAGTCGTTGAGACAACTAGACGAATATCAAAGCTCCTTGGAAGACGGCAATTGCCGTCACTAGTCAAAGCACTTATCCTCGCTAGCTGCAGATTCGCTCGAGATCTTCAACGGTTTCCCGTCCATTACACGCTTCTGAGGCGAGCCGAATGCATGCTCGTCCTGTTTTAAACCCTGCCAGTGAGCCATCGTGGCTTTTTCGGACAACGATCCGTCGTTAGGTATGATTCCATCAGACCTTTTGAAATTGATCTTCGAATCATCCTTTTTTTGGCCTGGCTCCCTCGCTCGGTGCGCCAAAGGCTCCATCTGGACGCAATGCGCCCATCCCTAGAGACGCCTTGCGCGGTTTCAACTGACAAGTCGCCGGTCTAGGTCGTACCATCTCGGCTAAACTCAGCAGCCTCCAGCTCATGTTGGTGCAAGCTACTCAAGATGGATACGTCGAGCTTGTCAAGCCGAGAGTTGCTCACAGACCACAATCTACTCGTCATCGGGCGAATTTTTGTTGCGTTCGGGGCCGTGAACATTGGGCGGTCCGTCCTGGCACTCTCCCCCAACTCCGATGCATCCAGGCGGAAGCATGCCATCCCCCCCAAGGTGATCCTCGACAGGTCATACTATAACCAGGCAATATATGGATCCTTCGAGGCAGAATACGATCCTAAGGCTCCCTTCTCCATGTTTCAGCTGGACATTCGCAGATGGACCATGCGTGTTGGTCATAGGGCTTGCTTCAAGGGCAAACGCTGTTTCGGGGTGAGAAATGGAGATAGATACCATGGCCGGAATCACCAGGCGCAGATCGATCGCGGCGTTTTCAGGCCCCCACCAAAAAGATGTCGGCGAAAAAGGGCCGACGAAGAGCGGTGTTTTATGGGGAAGATGTTTTGTATCTCAATGTCGGTTGCGTTACCACAGGGCCTCGTTAGCAGGCCTTCCCTGAAGGATTCCATACGGGGTTCCATGCAGGAACTCGTATATGGCGGGAGTCAAGGAGATTGTTCTCAAACCTTGCCAGGATGATCCGAAAGTGACCCTGCGAAGCGAGACTCGGTGGCCCAAGATGCGTGACTGCATGTGAAACAACTGGGCTGGTATTCATTCTTTGAATCAGGCCTGGCGAAATTCCTGATACCAAGTCAGGAATGAGACTCACGATGGAAGCATTACGGCTGACGTTGCCAGGTCGTATTTGCTTTACGCCTATTTTGGCCGGCAGGTCTTTGATCCCAACGTGGAGTTTGCGGGGATCCCGAGCGAGCCATCCTTGCCGAGACACACACAACAAGAACGACGGCTAAGACTCCAATACGTAGCAAAGTCTAACGAGGGTGGTGGGGTCAAGGTTCGAGCCCCATGTGAGGATGAGATGATTGTTGCATTCTAGACGAGGCACGTGAGAGGTTGGATGCGGCTTTGTACAGGGCAGGACAAAGTGCCGACGGCTATGGAATGGGATAATTGGAGAATCTGCTGAGGGACTAAGGGAGATCTCGACGTCTCCACTGGAGTCCGTCCAGCATTGGAGATTGTGGAAGCGCGAAGGAGCACTTTAGTAAGGGGTTTTCAAGTTGTCCACGTCGCGCTTATTTGCATATTCACAGTACAGGATGATGAGCCTGACGATCCCAGGGCGAACGAGCATCAGCATGTAACCCATCCACGGCCATCCTTGAACCGTGGTTTGGAATGGCGAGTCAACGACCCCTAACACAGCTTCGGCCCTATACCGACTTTGCTGCTTTCGTCGTATGAAAGCGATCGAGAATGCGATGAGAGTGTTGGGAGGCACCAAATGGGGACATGTCAAGGCCGCAGAGGGGAAAGGATTCCTAGTCGGGCCTCTGCTCGTACGGGAAGTGCCGGGGGAAGATCACGAGTTTCAAGGTCGAACATTCTTCGGACCCTGAAATGACAGGGCTTCCAGGTCATCGGCAAGGGGCGACGGCGGAATCCATGCGCATGTGCTGTGGGTTTTTCGTGTTTTTTTTTTT
>JAMYIC010001763.1:2534-38529 GCA_024112705.1 Microcera coccophila
AGGCTCATTTAGTTGGCGACCTGGAATTCTGTTGGGAATCGGAAGAGGACAGATTCCGAGCCCGAGCATGTGACTCTCGACTGCCACGCAATTGGTGAGACAGAGGACTTGGACGGATGCAGGGGGGGGGTTCTGAGATTTCACGCCTCTGGAGAAGCTGCCTCTCCCCAATTCACTGTCGGGCCCGAAACCGTCACTGCAATCCGGTCGCTGCAATTTGAACACACCGTTCAGCCCTACGTCGATGTATGTTATCTCTGGATTCTGGCGGGCTAGACTTGACGAGCCGCTACCCGTCGCGAGGTGAATGAGACTTTGCGAATCCACGTCACTTCCTTTCGAAATTACTCCCTTCATCATGGACTAAACCTTCGGTGAATTCCTTTTATCTCCGCCCCCCTTCCCGAGCCCGGACCCTCTGATCTCCCGGCGACTTCGGCGTTTGCGGAACATTGCGTGCGGCACGGACTTCGGAGCTAGAATACCTCTCCTCCTACCGTCTCGGTTCCATTGGATTCTATCTCATTATAGGTTCGATGTCCCAGATGGATTGACCGGACACGCGTGTCGAGCATCATGTCTTGGTTCTGCGTGTCCGGGTCTGGACTTTATTAGTCTCTTGTCCTAAAAGTCTACCCTTATCTGGAGCTAGGGCAAGCTACTGTGTTGCGACACAGCGATGCGGTTGCGGAAGCCAACGAAGGAGTGGAACAACGCAAAATGCCGTCCCTTTCCACATGGTGTCTCTAAATACAGGATCGCTGACCGCAACCTGTGTCGGTTGACGTCGGTGAAAGAGATTGAATGGTGTACGAGAGAGGCCGACGAGACCTGTGTTCTGCAAGCTGCAGGGGGTGGTGACTGTGCGAAGCCTCCCTGCGTAAGTGGAGGTGATATCCCAACCACTATCCTTGGGCCTGAAGACTACCGATGGCAGGTAGATGTCAACAAGTCGTTATGAGGTATGGAAGGGCGCTCCCCAATCTGAACCTGAACCTGACTTCAATGCAGTCCAGTCCTAGGTGCTTCAGCTAGATATCGACTTGATACTCCTTGTGTGCGAAGCAAATTGCCGCCCAATACATCGATCAATGGCATCAATTGGGAGGTAAATGGGTAACCAGATAACGCGAGTACTCGTCCATGAGGTACCCAATACTTGGGTTGGCCTTCCAGGTTTCATGTATTGATGCCTGATGCCCGTTATGCAGCCACGCTCTCAACAAGGCCACGACGGTAAAAGAGCCGCCAGCCCCCTCATCTCGTACCCGCTTGAAACTCGAAGCTGTTCTTCAAGGGAGGTTGCTCCAGCCTCATCTCTGTCCTCGCAACAAAGCACACGAGATGCCCAAACCAGCCCCAGGTACTGAATGGGTCGGCGCCGTGCCCGCGACCAGGGACGGCTTTGCCTTTATCAATGGCGAATTCTTCGCCGAAGGGTCGGGCCAGAACCGCCATCGTCGCGTGACGCAGGCAGAGCTCATGGACCATTTCGCTTCCGACACTGAGAAGCGTCCGGCGCACTGGTACGAGGCGCAGCTCAACCATTACGGCTTGAAGCCTTCCAAGAACAAGCACGTGGCTCGCCTGCGGCTGTTTGACGCCATCACGGATAGAGGTCTCAAGGTTCCGAAACATATCACCGACTTGGAGAACAGTTTGAAGAAGGAATGGGTCAAGATGGACCGTGAGGCTAAGAAGGCTCACACCGCGACGGCCTCGGAGCCGAAGGCGACACCGAAGGCGAAGGCGGCTGCGGGCGTGAAGCGAAAGGTGGACGTCGACGTGACGGTGTCCGTAGATGATGCTGGAAAGCAGAGCGCGGCGAAGAAGGCAAAGTCAGCTACACCCAAGAAAGCCTCAGACCCGAAGCCGAAGGCCGCAGCACCCAAAGCCACCGCCAAAACCACTCCCAAGCCGAAGCCGGCAGCTGCCAAGCCGGCCCAGAAACAGACAGCCCGTCGCGGCGGTGCCTCTCAAGGACCAAGTCGCAGTGCGCCCAACACACCGTCTTCTGCGCCGTCGCCCTTTGCAACGAGAGCACGACGCGGTGCTCCATTTCTGGGGGGTCGAATCACGACTTCCGCTCAAGGACGGTCCAGCTTCCACGACAATCACAACAACTGCGGGTACGACGAGCCTCCTCCAGCTTACTCAGAATACCAGGACCATGGCAACTATGGTTATCCTCAACCCCCGGGAGGTGGTTATTTCGACGACGAAAGGGTCAGCCTTGCACACTTGGGTCCCCTCAGCGGCCAGTACGACATCAGCTGCCCCTCGGTCGCCGCTGAATCGCCCGTTCTGGGCACTGACCTCGAAATCGTCCTGACGCTCGCTCGCAACAAAATGTGGGGGAGCTTCGACCTGGGCATAATCGAAGGAGTAATGTACTTTGACGAACGGCCTTGGCAGTCATCCCACGAGAAGGTGTCCTTCAAGTGGCGAGGCCGAGAGCTCGAGGGCCCCATCTGGTACGGTGATTCGAACGAGGGCTGGATGAAGTTTCTTGGTGATGGCCGTGTCGAGGGAGGGCTCGATTTCCGGGGAGTCAAGTTTGGTGGTTGTCGAGTCCTGGATCAAGGGGTCGGGAGCGAGCTTGACCCTCGCAGTTTACGAGATGAGTGGAACGGATATACTGAGGAGTTGTACGAGCGAGAAAACCGGAACCGCTGGCGTTGAGGGAACCGCTGGCGTTGAGGGAACCGCTGGCGTTGAGGGAACCGCTGGCGTTGAGGGAACCGCTGGCGTTGAGGGAACCGCTGGCGTTGAGGAATGGGATGTCGTCTGTCCCAAATCCACGCGGTTGGCGAGTCGGACATTGGATTTGAAAATTGGTGTCGTTCAAAGGAGGAGACGGTTGTCGAGAAAGATTGTTGAAAAGCCGGACTCTAATTGTAAAAGGAAGCTGATGAAAATATTCGCATTTGTGGTATCATGAGAGGGATTGTATCGGGGTTTGAATAAAGCAGTATACCGAACTCGGAGGGCCTCCAACCACGTGAAAGAGAGGTTGAGGAGGTCATCATGTCAAATGCCCAAGCTCGGATTCAACGACTCCACCCCCACAAACACATCCACCATGTTCCGCTCTGTCAAATGTGGGGGGAGGGGTCTTGGACCGGCAATGGAGATGAAAGCGCATGATATGAGGATGGAATAGAGCATGTGATGATGCTTCATCATGGCTGGAACATGGCAAGACATTGCCATGCCCACATTCCCCAGCTTTGGACAGAATGTCGTCGATGCAACATCCAGAAGAGTTCACTCCCGGCATTGAGTCAAGATCGGCTATTGAGCCGTTTCGACCGACCAAGTACGGCCCCATCTATCACCCACCCGTTCCGTTCCCTCCCGCACATCTTCCAAACCACCCAGACAACCCCTCGCGTGAGCCACCCGATGCCTGGCGATCCCATCGCCCTTAGCCGCCGACATCTTCCCAAACCGGCAACCAACGCAGCTAGCTTGTGCGGAGAAGAACGTCCTCCGGTCATGAGATACCGGTACCGGCTCCTCAATGAACGGTGGCCGACCCGTCGCAGATAAAGAATTAAAGAAAAATCCCCCCTCCCCCCTCCCGGTTCTGATAATGAGACTGCCCGCTGAAGCCGATGTACTTCCGCGCCCGCTCGGGAAACATCTTCATGTGATTCCCCTGCCCTCTTAGGGAAAAAAAGCGCCCGCTCATGAAACCGAGGGGAGAAAGAGCTTCTCGTCTTCAACGAAACACTAAAAACTATGGACTTCTCCGAGTACGGCACCCCGAGCAGGCAATGGCGCGCTTTCGAGGCTGCGAATCCGGACGTCGCGCGGGATGGCTTCGCGGGGAACGATCCCGCGAAGGCGCCGGAGCTTCGTGATAAGACGAATGCCATGAGAGACGCCCTCGCCGCTGAGCACTTTGCACGGACGGGCGTGGACGAACTTGTCGAGTTCTCGACCCTCCGGGTCCCGACTCGCGATGGGGAGACGATACCCTTGCGTCGTGTTCGGCCGCGAGGATCTGAGGACAGGCCGCTGCGAGCACTGATCTACTTCCACGGCGGCGGGATGCTGTTTGGTTCGGAAACCTCAGACGACCACGTCTGCGCCGAAATCGCATCCTCGTTGAACGTCGCCGTCTTAAACGTCGTATATCGCCATACCCCCGAGCACAAGTTCCCCACCCAGCACAACGACAGCGTCGACGGCTTCGAATACGTCGTCCACCACGCGGAGGAGCTGAACATCGACGTAGACGGACTGGCCATGTTCGGAAACTCGGCCGGCGCCCTCCCCGCGACGGCGGTGGTCCTGCATGACCTTGCGCTTGCGAAGCGGGAGGGTCGGCGGACGCTGTTCTCGGGCGTGGTGTTGACGATACCGTGGTTGATCCACGCGGAGGAGTACCCTTCTGGGATATTCGCGCCGGGCAAGTCTTCAAGGGAACAGTGCCAAGAAGCGCCGGTCCTGCCGCGGGCTCGAGTCAAGATGTTCGTGGATCTCATGGCCGCGTCCAACGCAGATGATCCGCTGCTGAATCCGGCGTTGCTGCCCGACGAGGCGTTCGAGGGGTGGCCGCAGACGGGTATACTGGTTGCGGGGCGGGACCCCTTGCGAGACGACGGGCTGTACTTTGCCAAACGGCTGGAGAAGCTACGGTGAGTGTTGTGCCGACGACGAGCTCGCTTTGCATGAAAAGCTGATTCGGTGTTCTAGGGTCCGGACGAGCGTTCACATCTTCCCGGGCGTGCCGCATAGTTTCCGGAAGTGGACTGGGCTGCCGGCTGCTACGGCCTTTGATGATCGAGCGATTGACTGTATCAGTTGGGCGCTGGGTCTGCAGTGTCACAAGATGACGGGGTGGCATGAGTATGAGGGCAAATGAGTTCTATTTCGGGGGAGCCTATTCCGTGGGGATAATCTCTATGTGCCGAATTGCGCTGCCAATACGTACACCACAAACGCCCATGCGTCGTGTCACGCTGCCAAACGTCTATCCACTACCATCTTGCTGTGGAAGTCCTAAGTTCTTCCCAATTTCTAGATGACCATT
Source organism: Microcera coccophila (assembly GCA_024112705.1). Lineage (NCBI taxonomy): Eukaryota > Fungi > Ascomycota > Sordariomycetes > Hypocreales > Nectriaceae > Microcera > Microcera coccophila. The sequence continues at coordinate 7,576 of JAMYIC010001763.1, forward strand.
CGAGGTGGAGCTACCACACTTCTCGGCAATGTAGCCTTGGTGTTGAAGATTCGGGCGAACGGGCATACCGCAGCCATGTGTTATGCAGTGTCATGAACATGAAGCCACGCCCATTCAGGATAAGGTCTTGCAACCCGCGCAGATCGTCTATGCGTCCAAGTAAGAGCATCAAAGTCGATGTGTGTCTTAAGCCGAAGCCACGGTGACTTAGGTGAAGGTGTTCATTGAATGACGGGTCCCACGCTTTCGTATATCGTCAAATATTGTGTCATTTATTCATATCGTCATATAGCTGCTTTTTATAAGTGTCAGGGTGTGCAGAAAGCCTCCAGACAGCCCTCGTAGCCCAACAGGGCTCCTGGCTCACACCCTTGTCCTTCAGTCCTGTATCTCTTGTGTTGTATCGGACTCTCCCGTCGTCTGTCGAGGGGATGGGACGCCGAGCCGGTGCTGCGTTCGTATAGAAGTTCAGATCGAACCTACGCAGACGAGGTCAGAACCTACGGTCCACGGAGACCCGTAGAAACGTAGCAAGACAGCACATTGCGACCAACGGCTTCAGAGTCTAAAACGTAAACGTATTAAAAAGATGTCCCCTGCGTTTGCCTCGGTGGTTGCGTGAAATCTTCCCTCACTAACCTTCACGGAAAAGGCTGTGAAGGGGCAAACAGGCCGTAAAGTGCATCCTGTGAAATATCCTTCTCCTGGTCGTTCAAAAAGTCCAGCAACCCAGGCGAAGTCCCGAAAGGCGGTTCGAAGTGGTCCATAACGCCGATGTACTCGGACCCCATGTAGTTCCCATTTGACCTGGCTGCATTCGGCGTCAACACGTTTGCGGACGGTGTCATGGCCAGGGGGTAGAAGAAGCTCTCGTCGAGACCGGGCGGGTGGGGCTGTTCTTGACCAGCACTTCCCTCCTTGATACTTGTCTGGAATTCCCGTACCATGTCCTGCAAGACACTCAACGGCTTCTTGAGGCCAAAGTTGCAGCCTACCTGCAGCTCGCTAAGACAGTGCCAGAAGAACGATATTGGTTCCGTAAATTGGCCTCGTTCGTGACGTTCTTGGCGTAGAATGACAATCACCGCAGAGTAGACGGCGTAGGAGAGCAAGAAGGGGGCGCGCCGAAGGGTAAACGATTCACGGTACCGTCGAACAAGCTTCTGGATCATCAGGGCGCTCTGGATGCACGCCTCCTCCCCTTGCCTCTTGGCGCTCTCGTCCGTATGCCGACGGAGATGGCCTTCCTCCAAGAAAGCGCGCTGGAGCAGGATAGTGAGTGCATGGAAAGTTGTACTATGGAATGGTCAGTTCTCGTCTCGTGCGAGTGGTCAAGTCGCTTACTGTGGTGTGATTTGATGTGGTGGAGGCGTGATGATGAGATTATTGTCGGGGTCGAATCGCAAGTGAGCAGGCAGACTGTTCTGCCACTTCTCCAGCTCCTTCTCGATTGCTTCTTTCTTGTTGAGCAGATATTCTGACGTGGACTTGATATACTGAATTCCGTACAGGTCATTGATCCTCGTTGAGATCTGCAACAGCCTAACGAGACTACTAAATGTTGACACAGCATGAGCCGGTTGAGGTCCGTAGGGTGGTGGAGCCTGCGCCGGGGATTCTGGGTCGATATACGGCTCCCATTCCTCCAACTCCTCAAACGTATCCAACAATTGCAGCGGTACCCTGGCCTGTGCCGAGGCGAACATGCAGGGTCGTCCCAGATACAGAGCTTGTGTAGCATCTGTGGTAAAGGCGCTCCAGTATAGACGCTTGCGCATCTCCTGTTCCAAATCCCGTCGCAGCATGCGCTCGTTGCTAACGCTCGTCGCACTCTGATAATCCGGGCCAAGCATCAAATGGCAGCCCAAGTCGATGATCATCCGGTGCGCGGTTCCGGAAAGACTCCATCCAGCACTTGGGCGACCCTGTGACACTAGCGAAACGCTCGTCAGCAGCAAGGCAAGGGCAGACGGTATGCTTGGTTTGTCTAGTTCATCAATCAGGAGCTCTCGGAAACGGTCGTAGAAGCGTCTGCCAACGGTTTGGGGGTCCTCTGGATCGGCCCGCAGACAAAGACGGTCGCTATAGAGTGATGTAGAGTAGAATATCGCGTTGAGCAAGAGCTTATTTGCAAAGGGCCCACCGCCGCTTGCAAGACTATCCATGATGGCTGGTCGGTAGGTAATAAGGTAAGCATAGTGCTGACGATTGAAGTGTAGATCAAGCAGATGCTTTGCTAGTTCAGGGGGTGTCCCGTCAAGATCCATCAAGTCCTGGGGTTGCCGGAACAGGCGCGCCTCCCTTTGCCGTTGCAGGGCGGCGTTGCTGATGAGCCTGGCCTTGGAAGAGGAGATTGCATCTTCACCTTTCCGGGTCATGGTGGCAATGTTTAGCTTATGCTGGGCTCGGGAGGTAGGATTCATGATGCTTGCCAAACCATGGACCGCCGACACATAGCCGTTTTCATGAAAGACACCTGCAACACGAGCCTCGCTCGGAGACAAGCCCGTCCCATCGCCGCCGTTGCCGTCGTTACTCAGGGGGCGCGAAATAATTTGCTTTGCCATCGAAACCTGTTCCAGAGGCGCAGGAGACTGGGACAGAATGGAGTTGAAGCCGCTCAGCCGAGGCTTAGATTCATCATCCGTCGGGCCAACGCTACTTCGTGGCGGCGACGAGAGAAACCCGGCGCCCATATTGTGAGCCATCGAAGAACCGTGTGGGGTTGGTAGAGGGCTAGCGATGGCAGCTGTCGAGGCGAGACGACTGAGTCCATGAGGATGGTCGTGAGCACCCTGTTCATCAGTGTCCATGAGCTCTGCCGTCCATGTCGCCTGCAACTGGGGAGTCAGGACACCCGAAGCCCTCATATGCTCCAGCATCGAGGCGACGGTAGCCTGGAGAGTCTGTACCCGCGCCCGAGAAGGGCGAGGTTCTCTTCGGGCATCTTGAGGATAGACGCATGGTGAGTTGCTCGAAGAACACTCCTGGCATTGAGGACGAGAACCATCGCATCGAACTTTCTTCTGGCGACAGGGAGTGCATGTCTTGCAGAGTGCGCTACCGGACGAAGAACGAGAGATGCGCGACTCGCGCGCCGGGCGCCGCGCTGGTTTTGAGCCCGTCATTGATGACTTTCGAGATGAACGATAACCCTTCCTTCCATCGACTCTCCCGTCGAGACGTGGGTCATAACCATCTATCGCTTAGAGCTTGGAGAAACTGAAGTTGCGTGAGAAACGGACGGAAAAGCCGAGCGAAAAAGTTGAGTCAAGGCTTCCGGGCACATGGCCTCCGTCAGGGAATCGGCCGGTGGCTTCGGGGGGATCGGGCCACTAGAGGGTTAGTGTTAGTGGGTGAGGTCCCCTAAAACCCCCGGAAGATTTCCACCTTGGGGCCCCAGCATGAGCGATTCTCCACGAGGACCTGCTAGAAGAGGGCCCGGCATTTGGGTTACCCGGGTCCACCCGACCCTCCATCGCCTCCGCCATCCCGTGGCATTACCTTACCCTCGAGATGAATCGACTGAAATCTGCCTAGGCTCTCCAACCATCCATCCCATGTTAAAGCTAATTGTTCTTCGCTGGCTGTGTTTTTACACTTTTTGACATTGGCTTGTTTGCTGTCACCTGGAACTAGAAAGGTCGGGAGCCTGTTCGTGGATGCCTTGCTGTCTTTTCAAGACCATTGCTTCTTAATTCCGGCTTCTTAAATCTGGTTCTGAGTACTGAATAGCTGGTACTAAATATCAGAGTAGATTGGGTAGAGGACATTGCTTTCCTTCTCCCTATCCTTGGCCAACCACCAGATTAACTTTTGCCACTCTGTTCCATGCATCCCGTTCCGAACCTCAGTCCCCTTTCTCTACCCTATATGCCAAAATGGACTCTCCCAAAGACGAGAGCCTACCCTACGTCGATGGCGATAGCTAAGCCATGCTCAGCCATTCTCTTGTTGCATCAACTTCCAACATCTCTAGATTGCCTAAAGGGACATTCCTAAGTCAGCAAGTATGACTCATCCAATCGATCAACATTTAATCATTGGAGAAATTTGTCAACTTCCATTTGTTCAACTACGATCCCTTTCATATTAGGGACATCTTCCGAGGAACCCACCAAGACGCCCGTGTGTGTGTCTTGCGCTAGCCTCTATCTTATCCCAGCCCTATCCAGCTACCCTCCATATAAGTCTTCAATATGAGCTCTGCGAAACCCAACCCACGCGTCGGAGTTGCTGCCGTCATCTACGGCCCGGATGGCAAGATTGTCGCTGGGAAGCGAAAGGGAAGCCATGGTTCGGGTAAGTAACCCCGCGTTCCCAGCATCAACCTACATCCCTGACAACTCACTAGGCACATGGCAATTACCTGGTGGACATCTCGAGTATGGCGAGAGCATCACCACCTGCGCAGAGCGAGAAGTGCTCGAGGAGACGGGACTGAAAGCCAGGGGAGTCAAGGTCGTGGCGGTCACCAACGACGTGTTTGAGGAGGGCAAACACTACGTCACGCTGTTCGTGCGTTGTGAGATGGAGGACGAGAAAGCCCAGCCCGAGGTACGTTGCATGGAAGATGACTTCAAGTCAGAGCCGGCTGACACTTCCCTAGGTTCTGGAGCCGGAAAAGTGCGATGGCTGGCACTGGAAGACATGGGATGAGCTGAAGCAGGTAACGCAGGTTTCGTCCTCAGGTCAAGCAGACAAGCTTTTCCTACCACTGGTGAATCTTTTCGAACAGACGGCAAACCTGGAGGATCTCAGACGATAGATGTGATAGCAATAGGCATGGAGTTGGGAGAGTTATTGCGGCGTATAGGGAAGAAGCCATGTATATGAGGTGGGTGGCTCGTTTATGACTTGGCCTGTTGGCCACGACAAGTTTTACCCCGTTCTAGAAGCCTACGATACATCAAGATTCCCCTTTGTGCATGTCGAACAAGGCAATTGAGACTAAATCGTGTGTTTCCACGACCTTGAAGTTTGTGAATCATCGGTCGAAGATGACGACGGTATGAACTTAACAGGCATACATGCACTTACCGCGACTCGACCTCGCTCCACCAAACACCAAGCGTGATGACGTTTCACTGCGTACAAACCACCCGCCATTGCTCCTAATTATCTAAAAAAAACCCTCGCTATTGCAGCAAGCTTCAATATTGAAATGTTATAGCTGCTACCATACCAGCTGCGCGGCTGCAACATGTTTACGCCATGTCGTCCCTCTCCGAACCTCGCCGACCACGTCTCCTTTCTCAGAATCGCAAGCTCCGACACCTCAAGGGCATCTGGCTGCGAAACCTCTCCTTTGCGCCCACGAGCCTCCGGACGGCCGACGATGCGGAGATTAATAAGAGTCCGACGAAGCTGAAAGTGTTGAGGGAGGCGGGCCAGCTGCACGCGTCGCGATCGTCGGAAAACCTCAGGAAGGATAGCAGCAGCCTGCGATCCGAAGCTTTGCGTCCGCAACGTCCACAGCAACAGCGACGGACGAGCTTGAGCTTGGCGCACATGAGTCCGATAGCACGCCAAAAGAAGCTGGAGGCTTTGGTGGATGAAGCTGTAGGTGACGTGTTCTTCTCGCTTCATGTCGATGGGGAAGATGAGCCCGTCTACGTCAGCGAGATGCGGGAGAGGTCCGCGGTAAGAGATGTGTGCTGGAATCATTGGACGTTGGCTCTGACAATCCTCAGAACTTTAATTTTCAATTTTTCAATCTTGCGGATCGGGAACCGATGATTTCGAGGTCATACTTGTTAAGCATTCGCATTTGGGCCAGACGACCGAAGAACATCGACTGGGTGTTTCTACTGGAAGAGACTATAGATTTGCGACGCCTCAACTTCATCGGAACTCTCATCGATCGACGATTCCCCCCAAACGCTCTGGTTTTCCACCTCGAAGATGGCATGTACTCGCTCGACTTTCCCAACAAAGTATCCGAGCCCAAAAAGGCACCCCAGATGGCCTCTTCTTCCTACACGACCCTGATGAAACTGGCCAACTTGCAAAGCTCAATCGAGGACGCGATGGAGACCCAACAGCGGATCATGGGCGAAATCAACCAGATCCTGGAGGCTTCTCCGGTGGACAAATCCGCAATGGCGGAGGAAAAGGTTACCTTGGCCAAGAAATACGTCGCAGCGCAAAGACGCGCGAACGCCCAGGCGGAGCGAAAGCGAGATAATTTACGAAAGTCACTGAAGAGTCGAAGAGAGGCCATTGTCAAAGGGCGAGAGATTCAGGTCAAGGCGGAAGAGGACATCACGAACAATCAGCAGTCGCTTCAAACTTCCAAAGAGACCCTGGTGGAGACACAGCGAGGGATTCGCGGGCAACGCCGTCGCATATGTTCTGACCTGGCGGCCATATTCCCCATCACTCCTATCCCGGATGCGCCGCCGTTGTCGTTCCAAATATGCGGCATCCCCCTCCCGAACTCCATCTACGATGCCGCCACTGTAAAACAAATCAACGAGGATAAGCTATCCGCGGGGTTGAGCTTCGCAGCGCTGGTCACCCGGCACTTGCAGTTCTACCTGGGATATCCCATACCCTACCCACTGGAAGGCGTCGCGTCGCGCTCGTTTGCTCGAGACAACATTTCCAAGTTGACGGACAAAAACATCACCCGGAGGGACTTTCCCCTATTCCTCCCGCGAGGCGGCTCTACAGCCGGCCAGTGGCGTTTCGAGTACGGCTGGTTCCTCTTGAACAAGAACATCGAAGCTCTCTGCGCATCACAAGGCCTGAAGGTCGTCGACATCCGGCACACACTGCCCAACCTAAAATACCTCCTCTACGTCTGCAGCGCCGGAACAGAAGACATGCCAGGGCGAAAGAAGGGTGGCGTTCGCGGCCTGTGGGCCGGCAGGCTGAAGGGCAGGTTCTCCTCGATGTCTGGCCAGGTCGATGGTGACGGCAGTGATACCACGGGAAGTCGCCGAGGGAGCGTGGATAGCGAATTGATGCAGCAGCACGGCGACGCGCTGAGGAACGCCATCATGAGAAGTAACGGTCTTGGAAACGGCGTTGCAGATGACCCTCTCAAGGATCGCGATGATGATCTGTCGTTGCCGTTTGGAGAGGGGGAAGCTAAGTTTACGCTGAGGACGAAGGGGTTGAGGGAAAATGTTTCAAGGAGATGAGAAATTTCACAAAGAGGGGGAGGGGGAGCAGCTAGGATAAGCCGTCTGGAGTTAAGAGTCGAGAGCAAATGTGCCTTTACCTATGCAACATTATGTTTCTCTGAATGTTTGTCACTGTGGATGGGGTAGGAAATGGCATATGAATAGTAACAGATGAAATAAGATGTATGGTAGAGAAGCAATTAGTCAGTGCCATCCATCTAGTGAAGGCATGTTCAGACAACCCCAGAATTAATGAGCCATAAGAATATCTAGCAAGATGTCGCGGGTATACCTCCGATAACACCGTCTACTATACAAAGCACCAACTATCTCTCGTACGATCCATGAAATGCACACCAACCAAACGCCATGCTAAGTGGAACATGATAAAAAATCAATTAGACCCCCTTGTCCGTCGCCGCAAACTTGACGCTCTTCCTCCTCTCCCTCTCCCCCGTCGCAGCGGCCCGTCCTGGGCTGGAGCTAAGAATGCCGCCGCTGGGCTTGTTTAGCGCTTCTCTCGCCATACCTACCGCTCTGCTCTGCGGGACGTCGTTCCCGTCGCTCTTGACGCTGCGGTCCATCCCCGGACGCGGGCTGGAGCGTCGGCTGCTGTTGGCTGGGCGGTCGTCTCGGGAGCGGGTTTTTTCGACGGCGGCGCGACCGAGTTCGTCGGCTCGCGCGGTCGTGGTTTCGCCGCGATATCTCCCGGGAAGACAGGCGTGGCCGCAGCCGTCAAGGGGACAGCACCCGTCGCTGAAGGTTGATGGCGAGCCGTTTAGGTTGAGCGCGTCGAGGGGAGCGTGCCAAGACTGGAGGCAGGATGCGTGACCGCCGTGCGTGCAACCTGGACAGTACCACCATTGTGAAAGCCAAGCGTTTGATTCGACGTCGATCATGTGAACAATCTCTCGGGGGGCGTAGCTGGGACGCTCGGGTTCTCGATGACCGCAGATGGCGCAAGGTGCCATGACGGCTCTGCATCGCTCGCAGGTCCAGATTGCCTCGCCGCCCGCTTTCGGATCGATCTCTCGTGGTTTGCGGCATGAGGTGCAGAAGAACCCGACCTTGACGCCTTGCTGAAAGGGTGCGAAGATGGCAGTGTAGTTTTCGCCCCATTCTGGGAGGCCCTCTGGCCAGCCTTGGATGCAGAGGTTCCGAAGAAGTGATGCTTCGATGAACAGACCCATGTGCATAAGGCGCGAGTGGTGTTGACGTAGAATCGCGTTTGCTTGATAAAAGTCAATAACACTATCAGGAACAAGCGGCTTCAATAAAAGGATGATAGCTGAGGCATTAAGTGACGAAGCTCGTGACTCAAAGTTCAATGCCCTAACAATGAGAGAGTATGGATCCAAAGGGGATATCGTAGACTTGGGGCCGGTCTCGATGGTAGGGTGCGGATACGGAGGGTCGTCGACCCAAGGAAGATAATCAGTATCGATGATGTAAGGTCGAAGGTCCTGCTGAGCGGGAAATGGACCTTTGAGGGGACTGGCAGATCGGCTCGGTTGGCTGCCTGGCGTAAGACTGGTTAAACGATTAGGCCTACCAATCTGAATCTCGGGGCTATGCTGGGAGGATTCGGAGTTCTGCGAGGGGAACGTGTCATCTGTTCCCATGGTGGTCTGCGAGATCATAAAAACCTCTTCTGGCGAGTCGTTTCGGATCGGCCGTGGGCGAGTCGGCACATCGTCGTTGGATTCCGTCCCCGTTTCGAGTTCCTCGCCGCGAATGCGACTTGCAAAATCCTCAATCGACGTCTGATCTGACGCTAGCCCAGGGAGACTTGACCTCCGGCGCCCACGCAACCTGTCGAGTGTTATCCTGTTCGCGTCTGAAGTTGAGAACATCTGAGCGAAACTGTCGTCCGAGTCATGTCGAAAGACTCTCCGGGCTGCAGGGCTCTTTGGCCCGGAAGGGTCCAAGGATAATGGTTCCTTCTTCTTGGGAACGGGAAAGTCTATGGCCTTTGTTAATGTTTCCAGATCGTAAAAGTCGTATCCTTCAGTGCTCGATAGGTGGGAGTGTTCACTGTCATGGCTTGTTTCCGAGACTGGGACTGAGTTGAGATGTTGATAGGGGTTCTCACTTATTGACCCATGTACGGGAGATCCCAATGCCAATTCGTCAGGTTCCGTCATTGCATCTAGCTTCTTTCCGACTTGCTCGACATGATAATCATGGTTAATCCCGCCGCCACCTACTGGCCGCGCAATCGGAGTCGGCACGTTTGAAGTGCTTTCAATCTCCTCAGCCAGGAGTGATCGGCCCCCAAAAGAGCGGCTGCCGGTTACGCTGGCCTGTCGGGAGACTCGTCGCGGAGTCTCTTCACCGTAGCTTCGATGGGCGTGATGATAGTCGACAAGGTTAAGCTTAGAACTGGCCTTCTTGTCCTCAATCTTCACTTTTTGAAACCGGCCAAGTCGTGTTTCGAGGTGATACTGCGACCTTTTCTTGAGGAGCAGACTGACGGCATAGGCCAGGACTCGCCATGTCTGCGACAGTCTGAAGAGACTTACGCTTTCGGCTGCTCTAGCATATTGCTCCATGATAACAGCGACTCTCTGATCGAGGGCCTTGCTCCCCGTAACGTATGGTAGTTCTCGCTGAAGTGTCTCGAGATATATGGTCGAAAGGTACTGGTACACGGGCGTCGTTTTGCTGGCTGGGATATTCCCAGATGCCATTGCTTGTTGGGATTTGAATATCCCTGTCACCTTGATAGCCTGGTCGAGGCCAAGGATGGATTTCGTATCATCAAGCGAGCTGGAACCGGATGGTGGAGTTGTGCTCAGCGAGACGACTGACTGTCCTCCAGCGAGCCGTTTACGACTGGCCCTCCTCCGCGGACCGAGAAAACTACCAATCACATCTTCCTCAGAGTCACTTCTGCTGATACTAAGCATCGGCGTGTTGGGGCTCGAGCCATAAGTGCCGCGAGGAATAATCTCGGGATGGTGAGTAACGGGCGGCCGTGGCCTTGGAGTTTGTGGCCTCTCATCGAGGAACATGATAGCGTCACCCTTTGGAGAAAATGCCATTGTGGATGTGGCCTGTCGGTCGATGACTTTGGGCGCGAACGCAACATCGCATTGGTTAAAGTATCCATCCATTCCAGCCGTCCAAAGCATATCCTGGTCCTGCCAGAGTAGTGTTGATGGCGATATATCGAACCTGTCAATTTCTTTATACGGCATCGTCGGCCTTGCGAGATCCCAAATGTGTACCGCCGAATTCCCGTAACGGCGATCGTCATATGCGACGGCCACTTGGGCGACCCGTTTGCTCTGGGCTGTCGCCGACCAAAGACCCGGCCTCCATGCGACCGAACCTACTGACGCCGGTGTCGAGATGGTGTATTTCGGTTTTTGGCGTTTATCGGCAGTATTGCTCAGGTCCCATACGAAAAGCTTTGAATCTCCACCACCACTGATCAAGTGGTTTCCGTCCGGATGCCACGATATCGACGAGCATGCCTTTTCGTGCGCATTTATCCTGAGGAGGGGCCTGCCTGCGTGACGAATGTCCCATTTCAACACAGCCCCGGCTTCCGTACAGCACGCCAGCTCGTGCCCGACCTTTGGAGACCACTTGACGTGCCTCACCGAGTCGATGCACTTGAGGTGCGCAAAGCGCTGCCTGAACGTCAGCCCATTCCCCCGGTGCTGCGGGGCCGAGACGTCAAAGACACGGCACATGCCATCCTGACTACCGGAGAGGAGCCAACTCTTGAGATGAGGGTTGACGTCGAGAGTGTTTATTTGCCGAGAGTCTTCCTGTGTTTGGACAAACTCCAAGGGATCTGCTGCCCCAGAACTAATCCTTGCGGTATCGTAGGCGAATATCTTGCCGTTGGCACATGCGGTGAAGATTGTTGAGGCGTCGTGCCATTTGACATCGCGGATACTGAGCTGATCGGCGACGGCGTTGCCCTTGGGCCCCGACGGCTGCGCCGTAATAACGGCCCTCAAATCGACCCCGTCATGGAAGTTGAAGTTGAAGCTGTGGGGGTCTTCGAGCACAACCGTCTTCAGGATATGCCCTCCACCCAGGACTGCCGCTCGTTTATCGGGGGATACGTCGAGGCAGAAGATCGGAGCACCGGCCGCGTAGACACCGTTCTGCGATTTCGAGGGACGGAAAGCGGCCTGAAGGGTCGAGGATGGCGCGCTGGTGATGGAGAGGCTGTTCGGGTCGCCGGTGGGGGTTTCGGGCGCGACTTTACCGAGGAGCTTTCGCATGATTCTTGAGTCTCGGTTATACATCGTCGTCGAGTCTAGAAACTGCTTGCGACGCCATTGGAGTCAACTCAATGGGCGTGTCTGCGCATGTTGCAGGATTACTGTCCTGGGGATAAGGATACGGGTAGGAGGGAGTTCATGTGACGCTGCCTAGGAACGGAGCTGTGGTGGGGGCCGAGTTAGCGTCGTCGCCACAAGCGAGCCCGTTAACTTTCTCTGGTATAAACCACCATCCTCCAAGCGACATTATCCTGGGACAAGCCATCCCGATGCATCAAGTTCGGCCCGAGCATCTCGGGGACGCAATGAGCCTTCGAAGGCAAGTGTCTATTCGTATGCGATTCTACATATGAACTCGAGTCGCTGGCAAAGTGTGCAGCTTTGAACTGCCATCTGGAACCATCGCCATCCCACAATTGGAGACGAGGCCAGGACAGGGTTGAGGAGCGATGAGGAAGAAGCCAAGACCGATGGCTCAAGCAAGCTCACATTCAATCAAACTTTCCACGCCATTCGCAACGGTCCAAATATTACAAATCTTCAGGCCAGCCTTCTCCAGCAGCGTCTCCCAGTTCTCGCGAGTGCGTTCTCTGGAAGCCAGCGTCGCCAACATCATCATGTCTATCGCGGTCACCTCCCACTGAGCACCAGTGTCAGGGATGACGTTTTCGTTTATGAGCAGCTTGCTATATCCAGCCTGCATGGCCTCCACGATCCCACCAAGGATCTTGATGCACGTCTCATCGGACCAATCATGCAATACTGAATGCATGTAATACGCACGAGCGCCTGCCGGCATGTTAGCATCGGCTAACCTGCAGTTCCTAAAAAAGAAAAAAAGAGAGAGAAAAAAAAAAAACACGTACCTTTGACGGGCTGCTCAGTGAAGAAGTCGTACTTCATCCTCTCGATGCTTTCGTCGAGTCGGGTAATTTGGTCGATGACGACTGGGAGATCCTGGAGGATCAGACGACCGGGAGCATCGGGGAACCTGCGGTGGAATTCTCCAATGTCATGGCCCAGAGAACCACCAATGTCGACGAGAAGCGTGGCATCTTCCGTCTGGCTCAACCCTTTAATCAACTTGTCTTGAACAGGAAAAAAGCCAGCATCCATCCATGACGGCAGGCCCTGGCGACGGCCTCCCATGTGCAGGTGGAATTGTTGTTTAAGCACAGGGTTGGCGTATAGGCGTTCGAAGAAGGTGAGCTTGGTGTCGTAACCATGTTGCAGCGCGCAGTTGTTGATGTCCGTTGGGTCTCTCCAGCCCGTCGAGTTTCCGTACTCATGGAATCTCGCGAGAGCATTCAAGCAAGCACTCGACCTGCACCCGTATCAGCACGTGTCGCCATCCGACCAGCAAGGAGAGAGGCGGGCCCACACGCAAAGGTATCCGGCATTGATGGAAGGGAAAGCCATTGAGCGACCGACGTTTGTAAGCTGATAAGTGTCGGCATCGACTTCATCCAGATAGCCCATCGAGGAGATATGTCGCAACAGACGAGCTGCGTCATGTTAGCAATCCAGCTCAAACAACCGATTGCCAGACTAACCCAGGAGGGGAGGGTCAACTTCCAAGGCCTGAGCGACCTCGAAGGACTTAAAGGGGCCGTCAAACTTGGCCACATAAGCCCACAGCCCTATATCAGCTGTGGCGGTCAGGGCAGACATGAGAGACGGCTTCGGAAGTCAACATCAGGGTGACTTGGCTTGTGGGAGTGGAGATACTGACCTCCGCCCAGCAGTGGCGGACCATGGTTTCTCTTGGGGTTTCCAATGACTGCCAAAGGGACTTTGCTTTCGCCATCAGCTTCAATCTCGACCCTTCGTTGTTTTCGCTAAAGCTTTCGCTCAACATAGCAATCTCCTCAACCAGCGTAGGAACAGCCCCGGCATTATTTGCGTTTAAAGCGATCGAAATATCATCTTTTGATGGTCTGGTTGGCTTCTCGTCGTTCTGTTGTTCGGTCGTGTCTTTTGCACTTTTACCGTTAGCTTTCGCCATCGCCAGTGCCACGGTGATCTCGTTTTTCGCTCTAGTTCTGTCCAAGAGACCATTCTGGCTCTTCTCGACTCCGTTGCCGTTAGCCTGATGAAGAGTCACAGCCATGATCAACGAGATACAAGGCAATATCGACAATATCGGCTCGATTTTTGAGGCTGTGTTGAGTGAGCCTTCGTGGATTGAAGAACAAATCTCGAGAGGTTTCATGAAGTCGAGGGAAGTACATCAACTCGGAAACACGGCCATGGAAAGAGCATCCAAGCTATTCTCTCCTCGATCTAAGCGCGGCAGCATGTCGGATTGACCGCTCTACTGCGTGTTCCTGCATGCTACTTGCCATCTGCAACGCTAGTATAGTTGGGATGGATGATCCAAAAACACGCTGACTCAAATCGCGCTGCCGTCGAGGCCACAACCTCAACACGCATCCATATATCGTCTCTGACAACAGCGCTGCGATTCTCAGCCCTTTCAAGCGCAGGACAGTCAAGATGAAAACACTGGCTGGCTCTACCGGCTAATTACCTCTGACGAAAGGTGAGGAGGGCTCGAGGTCGGCTATTTTCCTACTCAGCAATTATGCGACAGGGGGCCATACACATCCCAAAGTCTCAACTCTCGTGTTGGTCCTGAAGCATGGCAACAAGGTTTAACGCATTCTCGACCAACAACCTCTCGGCATCCAACATGGACACTGGAAGAAGCTAGTCTGGTACCCTGGCTCTTCAATGATCCACAAGGTCCAAATCCCACGGCAAGGCTTATGTCCCCGAATAAGTCCGAGCGACCCCGAGCATGCTCTCTGCTGCGGTGAAGCCGTGAGTAAGGCTAGTAAAGACGAGCGATGGCCAGGTTGATTAGCTGCGATGGGAGATGCCGCGCAGCCTCATGACGCCATTCTTTAGACTGGAACCTAGGGTCCTTGGTATCTTTAAAATAGCACTACTTTTCCGGTACTGGCGTCCGCCGATGGCAGATGCGGACATCCGTTGGCCCGGACAAGAATCTCATGCGCGTCAAGGTAGCCTCTATTCACGAACTCCCACCAACAAGTCAATCGACACCTCGGAGCCGTTTTGTGGGCGTTAGGGCTCAGTGGTTCCAAGATGGTTAGACTTGGTTGGAAAAGGAGGTTCAAGGCCTTTTGTTCGTTGCTGAAACTTCACGACCCTGGTACCTGGCCATTGCAAAACGATCCGGGTTTTGAACCCCAACCTGGTATCCATCCCGACCAACGCCACATTCAATTCTTAGAGCCAACAACTCATGTAAGGTGACACTCGCCTCTGAGGATAAACTAGTGCTAACTCCCCACTTAGAAACATAATTCGCGCTACAGTGGGTTACCGAGATAGTAGTTATACGGCTCTCGTTCTTGCTAACGGACTCCGTCCAAGCACAACCGTTTTCCCAACGGTCCCATAGGGGATTGGGGAGTTTGAAGTGACATAGACTGTTAAAACCCATGATTCCAGCGATTGAGTCATGGTTTATTGCCCGAGTCATGGTGCTGGCCGGGTGAGTCCTTGACATCTATCACGGATGTCGCCGCCGGTCAAGGGGCGAAAGCTGATACCAAAGGTAAAATATGCAGGGACTTTATAGAAGTGCACCGTCTCAGAGAAATTCAACAGCCATGTTGCAGATCCGTAAGGTCGGCGGCCATCGGCTGTTATGCAAACACCCAAATAATAGCCGAAGCATCGCGGCCTGGGACGCTGGCGGGTCAAAACTTCTTCACAACACGTCCCTTGAGCTCTCATTAAGCATGACGACAAGGGACGAAGGATTAGGCTGCATCATAAGCCTTATCAAGGGAGATGACTCTCTAGATTCGAACCTCACTTTGCCAGCCATATCAGAGTTTCACCGTGTCATACATGATGAAGTTGCCAACTGCCGTCCAGGACGCTAGACGACTATTTACTATGGTCGATTATGCAGTTGTTCAGAATGTCTTCTTTTCTTGTATTTCTCCGAAGCTCCTGTAATCTGGTAGTTGTAGCCGGAGAAGAGCTCGCAAGTACCGGGCCATCTCCAGACTCATAAGTACGATCCGTTGGCGTTGACGGAACGGTACCACAGACTTGGTTTCTGTTCAGGCTATCGGTTAATTTTTCTTCATGATTAATTGGGACGCAGTGGTTTTGAGACTCCAAGTCGAACTTTTGTCCAATTCTCTCGATCGTCAACAAGATGCCTGCTACTCTGATGCAACACGCTCAGGCATACCAAGATGCCAACAAAGGACCGAGGATCCTTGGGATCACTCTAACGGTGGCCATCTTGAGCACACTCACCGTATTTGCTCGCTTATACACGCGAACGAAGATTTTGGGATCCCTACACTGGGATGATTGGCTCATGAGTGTTTCGGTTGTACATATTCCCCCAAACCAGGCTTCCTCTGGTAAATGCTGATGATGATTCCCAGATACTTGAGTGGGTTGCCGTCTGTTTCGCCATCATAGCTGTCCAACATGGCAATGGAAAACACTTTGACACCCTCGGCCTCGCAGAGAAGCAAGACGTCATCTTCTACACCATCATGGGCTTCCCGTTCGGAGTCATGTCGTTTACTGTGCCCAAGTTAGCCGCCGGGGTCTTCTTGAGGCGCCTCATGAACCCAAGCCGCATGCACCGAGTCCTCCTCTGGGCACTACCAACATCATGCCTCTTGTTCTTGCTCATCTGCATCATTTTCTCGTTCACGCGATGTCAACCCGTCGAGTCTCAATGGGACTTTTCCATCACGGACAAGACCTGCTCGAGTCCCTTTATCCTTATCAACCTGGCAATATTTGCGGGAGGTGTGTTTTTGTCTCAATCCGACGTGTGTGTGTGTTGCTCACTGCTGACTATTTGAAGGCCTGTCTGCGGTCACCGACGTGTATCTCGCCGTGTATCCTGCTACTGTGCTGTGGTCGCTGCAGCTAAACATTCGCAAGAAGATGGCCCTTGCCTGCGCTTTGGGGATTGGTTCGATGTATGGTCTTGCAAAGGAGTCGCGGAACATTGCTAAGAAGCCCTGCAGTTCTACGGTTGTCGCCATATACAAATGCACCAGGCTTCCTTCATTTGGGAACCCAGACTTTTCTTGTAAATCACACTCACAGTCATCAATTTCTGACGATCTGACATCTCCCAGATAACACCTCGGACCTAATCTTATGGACGGTGTAAGTGCACCAATACTATCCAACTTGGAAGCTACTAACACGCTTCACCCCAGCATCGAATCAAGCACAATCATCATCGCCTGTTGCATCCCAGTCCTCCAACCTCTGGTCGACAGACTCGTCGGCCGCGATACCTTCGGAGCGTCGCCCGGCTGCAACTACAATTCCTCCCACAACCAACGACTTCGTTCGGATTACGAGTTGAACAATGGGGGACAGGGTCAGAGGTGCAACCGATCAGACGTCGTTTCTGCAAAGTATCTTGGCGCGTCGGCTGGCGTGGTGAAGATTGACTCTCAGGAGCGTGTTCTGTTGTACAATCCCAGGAAGCTGTCTCGGGGGTCCGCGGGTGTACTTGATGAGCAACTTGTATGAGGTTGGCATGGGCGGTGCTTCGATAGATTCGAGCGGTCCTAATTTCATGATGTAGTACTATTCAGGAAAGCTTTTAGGTATCAAGATCTCAATTATTAATATTCTGTATAGGGTAGCTCGATCTTATGGGACCAACGACTTCTATGAAGGTTACAAAGTATGGATAATGGTATTGATGCATCTTGAGATCTTGGTCGTTCCAGATGAGAGAATTGATTCTACCTCTTCACCACAAGTCGCCATGTTTACAATGTTCATTCCGTGTCGCAGGAACTATCTCTGGGACATTTCAGGCGCACTATACGCAGATCTCGCAACCTTGCACCTTGGCAACCCCTCCATCAACACCAAAAGATAGTGAGAATACGCCGCCTGATGGCATCAACTAAAGATCGGAGTGCGGGGGCAGGCACCTAAGGCATCCCATCAACCACTCTCGAGTCCACCAAATTAACTGGAGGCCTCGCGACAACTTTCTTACACCCCCCCATCTACCTGATGAGGTGCAGCTTTCCTCGTAATGGGCGACTCATACATTTACGAACCTCTCCCCCCCGTCCAAGAAGTCTCCCGCACACCACCCTTCAGCCGCATCCTCTGGCTCGACCCCGGCACCGGCGACGACCCGCTCTCCGGCCGCCTGCAGGTCTTCAACATCGAATCGGCGCCGGCCTACGAGGCCCTCTCGTACACCTGGGGAACCGACGCGGCATCCAACTACCTCTGGCTCAACGGCCAACCTCTGCCCATCCGGCCAAACCTCGAGGTTGCGCTGCTGTCGCTTCGCTTGCCGACGCAGAGCCGCTTGCTATGGATCGACGCGCTGTGCATCGACCAGGGCAATGTCGATGAGCGGACGAGGCAGGTTGAGTACATGCGGCTGGTGTACAAGCACGCTGCTCGTACCGTTGTCTGGGTTGGGGGAAAGGCGCCGGGTGTAGAGACGGCTTTTGAGATGGCGAGGCGGTTGGCGCTGATCCGCGGGCATGCATCGGATCAGCAGCGGTTGGGACAGCTGGATTCCGGTGCGTTGGCTCGGTACTCTGAGAGTATGATGGAGGACATGCCTCCGGAGAGCATGCGGTATCTGAAGGACCTGTGTGACCGGCCATACTTTACGAGATGCTGGTGCGTGCAAGAAGTGGTGGCCTGTCCGTGGTCGATGCTCAAATGCGAAGAACTCGAGATGCCTCTCATGGACCTCCTCGGCTCCATCTTCGCCATCGCCCAGTTCGAGGGCAAGCTGAGGCCCAACACCGTCCTCTATCTGTGGTGGAGGATCTGGGACAGCAAACAGCCGCGGCCGTCTCTGGGGGACGTACGCGTCCAGGGCTCGCTGGGAAAGCTGCTCGACCTCCTGGAATGGACGAGGCCGCTGCAGGCGACCGACGCTCGAGACAAGATCTTTTCCCTCCAGGGCATCAGCGACGAGGGCCTCGAGCCCGTGTACGCCTCGACGGAGATCATGGGCGACGGAGGACCCATGCTGCGCACCTTTCGCCGGGGCGTGACCCGCCTCGCCAACCGCCTCAACAGCCTCGGCCCGGGCATCGACTTCGGGCGGCCGCGAGCGCTCCGTCCCAACTACCGCCGGGACGCCGTCGACGTCTACGTCGACGTGACGCGCTTCATGATCCGCAAGTCGCCGCGGACCCTCGAGGTGCTCAACCACGTCATGCACGTCGGCGACCCCGAGGCCGGCGAGTACCCCTCCTGGGTGCCCAAGTGGTTCGAGCCGCGGACGACGCAGATGATGAAGGGGTACTACCTCGCCGGTTTTTGCGATGGGCATTTTCGGTACTTTGCGCAGGTCCACGATAATCCCATCCGCGGCGAGGCGGCGAGGCCGAGGGTGCTCTCGATCGATGGCTTCCGCGTCGATACGTGTCGAACCGTTACGGAAATGATGCAGTTTGATCCGGCCGACGACGAGACCACGGTGTCCATCATAGAAAGAACGTGGTCCCAACTCTTCGCCTTCCCCCTCTCCCCCCGTCCGTCCACCAAATACCACGACGGCCAGCCCCTCGACCTCGCCTTCTCCAAGACCATCTCCGCCCACCCCTTCGGCAACCTCATCTCCCTCGCCACCGCCGGCTCCCTGACAGGCATCGACCTCACCCTCCCGCAAAACTTCAAGCAACTCGCCGAAGCCAGCCTAGCCGACGACGACGACGGCGGCGGGCCCGCGAGCAACTTCCTCGACGACCTCGCGCTCCGCCGATCCGGCGCCGCTCCGACAACCGCGCAGGACGAGGAGCGGGCCAAGTTCCTGACGGGCGTGAGGGTCTACTCCAACAATCGGAGGGTGTTCATGACGGGCGACGGAAGGCTCGGGCTGGGGCCCATGGTGATGATGCCGGGGGACGAGGTGGTGGTGCTGTTCGGGAGCAGGGTGCCCTTCGTGGTGAGGCCGAGGGCTGATCATCATGTTTTCATCGGGGAGTGTCTGATTGTGGATGAGGAGGTCATGCGGGGGCGGTTGACGGAGAGGATCTTGAGGCCTGGACGGAGGCCTGGGGTTGCACCTCCTAGGGTGACCTTTGAGCTGCGATAGGGGAGGTGGAGGCGCAGTTCCTTGGTATATGGGCTTGGTCTTGTAGTTTCCAACCTGACTACTATATTTGGCTTCATGAAGTTATGAATTACGTCAACATTTTATAAGGGGCCTATCTCTCGGCTCTATTCTCTTCTCTAGGCGGTTCCTCGGGGTTGTCCACATATCTTAGCAACCTTGTTACTCCCTCCTCATACATTGGACATCCAGTTCTAGCTCCTTCGATAACTCTCTGGTAAACCTTTTGTGCGAAACTATATTGCTTGGCCTATCAGGGCTTGAGAGTGGGCATCTTAAGTTTACCTTTTCAGTTACGAAGAGAACCCTTGTGGTTGCGAGGTAAACCTAGAATTAATGGCAGTTCTACAACACATATATAACTGCGGCCTATTTCTCCCTTCAGTCTATTCTTTCTTCCTTCCTTTCTATCATTCTCGAGTCTTTTGTCAAGTCCAATCTGTTCTATCAATTCCACCTGACTTGTCAACCTAAACCTCAACTATCAACTATCATCCGTCGTCAAAACAGCTCTCATCAAAACAACTCCCATCAAAACAATCAGCCTTGACGGCAATACTCAACCTTAACCTCACCTGACATCAAGCTTACCCTCAAGCTTATCCTCAGATCTACCCTCAACCATATCCACATCCCTGAACCATACGCTAACCTCATCAACATGAGCACCCTCAAGAGCTGCCTTAAAGCCACCCCCAAAAGCTCCGCCCCTCCCTCCAAGAAGCGCACCTGGTCCGAGGCCAACAACGGAGCAAGTATCACTCCTCCCCTCCGCGTGGAATTCGAGGCCCTCGCCCCCTCGCCCGCGGTCAAGTTGACCGACGACAACGACCCGGACTACAAAGAACGGACCGAGGCCTTCCTCCAAGACTGTGAACGCAAGTGTGCACACGAAAGGTTCCTCAAACAACGCGCCAAGAAACAGACCAAGGGTCTGCCCTTCATCCCGTCCACGCGTGGGTCACCGCCCAAGGAAGCCAAATCCCCTCCTGGCCATCGTTTCGTGGCTCACGACAGTCAGGTGGCCGCGAACCTGGACATCGCCAAGTGGTTCCGCTCCATCAACTGCGAGGATGCGATCGAGCGAGGAGCCTTGGACTTCGCCATGTATACAGCCCGGTCCGGCAGTCCGACCTGGGAGATTTTGAAGAAGACTATCCGGTATCACCGCAAGCACAGTTGTTTGCTTATTGGGAGCTATCCGGTGGATGGGACGGAGCGTGAGTACGCCAACTGGGGCCGGGCTTTGACCATGATCAGCAGGGATGACTACAAGGCTAACCTCTCGTCCATGTCTGGAGCGGTATACGGCCCTAGCCTTAACTCTGACGAGAGCAGGCCTGCCAAGAAACGACGATTTTGAAGATGGAAACGACGACGGTGTTATGGGTGAATCTGAGAGCGTGGTGAATGTGACCTACTAATACGATAGATCGCCGGATTGTTTAATGATAATTTATACCCCATAATGATACTAATGTGTCCCCTTCGTGACCGACCTCCTCTTGACCAAGACTTTCACGCCATCCGGAGGGAAGACTGCCTCCGTGATCCAGACATTCGCCGGTCTCTCTCCGTTATACTCCTTGGGGAATTTAAGGTCGTAATTCCGTAACACGTAAGCCAGAATCATCTTCAACTCGAAATCGATCAAGAACCGTCCCGGGCAAGCATGTTTTCCGTGTCCAAACGGCATGAAATCAGGCCCCGTGGTGACGAGACTCTTCGGCACTATCTTTTCATCATTCGTGGCAGCAATCTCGCTCCTTCTTGAAAACCGGAAGGGGTCAAATTTGCTTGGATCATCAACGTATTCCGTGTCACGACTGGCGGGCTGGCTGAGGAACGATGTGATGGTGCCCTTTGGGAGGTGATAGCCATCGGGGGTGGTGAGGTCGTCGACCATGACTTTGCGGAAGTTGGAGCGGCCGCCGAAGGCGTAAAGACGGAGGGTTTCGCGACACAGGCTGTCAGCTCGTACAAGTTGGTTGACCTTGGCTTTTGTCCAAAAGTCGGAATCGTCCGAGCCCAGGACTCGCTCGACCTCATCACGCAACGTAGCAATGGTGTTGAACTCGGCGTCAGAGGAGATGACATTGAGAATCAAGTTGGTAACCTGGATCTGCGTTTGATGAATCGAGCCAAAGTTGTTTGCCGCTAATCTTCGCAACATGTTTTCCTCGTCGTGCAACTCACGCGGGCGCTCCTTTTGGGCGTAGCGGAGCATCATTTGGAGTTGATCCTGGGGTTCCTTGTGGTTGGGGTCGTCACGGTCATGTTTGAGAAGTTCCATTCGCTGATGGTAGAGAGGCAGAAACCACTTCTTCATTTTTTGCAAGCCGAGATAGGTCGGGATGTTGAAGAGGCGGCCCACGATGGGCTGGAGAGCCCTTGGCATTCCACCAGTGAGGCCGGCGTTCATAATCAGTTGCCTGTTGATACCGAGGACCGTCCTGATGTATTCCTCGTCGCGACCTGTCTCATGTCAGTAACGGAGGTGGCACGGAACACCGGGAGAAGGTACAAAGAGGAGAGCCAACAGTGAAGCGGCTAGCAGCCCGCGCAACAATCCGCGGCGCCGTGGCATTAAGGTCAATCTCCTTCCAGTTCTCCGTGTCGGTCCCAAACATGTCGTCAAAAGACCCGCGCAACTCGTTGTTCATCACAGCGCAGATGTTCTCCAGAATGCGGTTCATGTCCGTCTTGACCAGCGTACCCTGCCACGCGTCCACGACGATCTTTTCGTGTCCCAGAGACCACCGGACTTGGTCGATTTCGGCAAAGGCCTCTGACACGCTGAAGCTATCTTCGGGCTGCGAGAGGACCCATCGCATGGAGCTCGGCGGCATGATGACTTCTTTGCGGAATCCCAACCCGGGAACGACCACCGGGATTCCTTTCTTGCCGTACTGTGAGGGGTGGTTAGCAGATGGTCAGGAATAGACGATAGCCTAGAGATGATGGTCCTTTAGGACAGCGGACAAGGTAGAGCTCGGAGTGGAAGGGCTAGCAGATGCAGGATGACACTGACGTTGTTGTAGGCATTCGCGAAGAGGCCTTCGCAATCGATGTAATAAGCCAACCTCGTCCGCAGGCTGAATCGCTTTGCACCCTTGGGTTCGTTGACGAGGGGCATGCCTGGAGGATACGGAACGCTCAAGACGAATCGCTCAAGGAGATATATGAGGACCAGGCTGCCGAAGACGACAGCCCCAAGCCCAACCGGGCTCGTCAGCCGAGGGAGATTTTCCAGTATCGGCGCCATGACGAGCGTGTCGAGGGCGAATGGCGAAGGGCAAAGAGGAGCTTTGGAGGAAGCATCGTCGGAGGTGTGCGAGACGTGATACCTATTTGAAGGAGCTGGGGTGCGTGTCTCGGTGTCAGCCCTGTAGCTACGTCGTAGCGCTGACCGTTAATGTCGCTAGCCAGCGATCAACCCCGCGCTGGCGAGGCTCCTGCATTAGGGACTTTGGCACCACCAAGGTTCGAGATAAGGTGGCCCTACTCTACAGTGCAAGTGTTTGGCTTCGCACCGATGATTGGGAGCTATTGCCATCTTTATTTTCCAGATAGATCCAATACCCTCATCAGTTAGAGACCTCGATGCTCGTCGCGACAAAGTCCGACGACATACGTGATAGCATGCCAACCATAACGTGCCGCCGACAAGGGTTACGGTGCATCGTGAAGCTAGAACGGATAAGATCTTAGGTCGGTGACGCTAAATGGCGCGCCCGCACAGGCGGTAAAGCAACAGTCCGAGCCAATCGTCAACCCAGCCTATGAAACCAGCCAGATAAGCCACTGCCCAGTTGTAACTAGACCATGACGATCCGTCGAGCCATGTTCCCCTCAATCGTATTCGTACGTGGTGTTTTTAAATAAAGGAGCCAAAGCCTACCACCCTTTGACTTCCCGTCCTGAACCCACTCCTTCACGTTCAGGTCCAGGGTAGCTCCAAACCCGCCACAACAAGCCACAGCGAGCCACCCCACCACCCGCACCCGGGTCACAGCCGCCGCCCCTGTCACCCCTGTCACCCTCGACCTCCACCGAAAAGCCTCGCGAAAAAAAATCTGTAAAAAATCTGTTTGCAAAACGGGTCCGGCTCATAAGTTGACTTTGCGTCTCTCGCTTCCATCAAACAGCCTCATTCGAGGCCCGGTTAGCTCAATCGGTAGAGCGTGAGACTCTTATCAGAGTACACACAATCTCAAGGTTGCGGGTTCGACCCCCGCATCGGGCTTTTCCTATCTTCCCAAATTAGGATTGAGAATAACTTCTTTTTTTGGTGTTTCACATTTTTGGGCGTTTATACCTTGTGCCTGGGAGTACATGATCTTTTTTGGAAGAGTAAGGTAGTTGGATTGGAGTTACTTTCTGCTTTTGATCTATTCTTCCCGTTATGCTCTAGCTGAGTCTTGGGCTGAGTGTATCACGGCTATCATCCTGTCTAGCTTCCTTGATGCCATGCCGTTACGCTTGATGTCCTCCATCTCGCTACGATATACTACATGTCTTCCCAACCCTAGATTTATCCACCACTCTGACTCCAAGGGGAAGCGGGCGTGCTTCTGGTATCGGTAAGGACAGTCACAGCGCACAACTCCGAGTGTCACGACCATCTTGGCCATTGGTGATATCGTGATGAAAGCGAAGACGACTCTCGAAATCACGGCAGATCTCCTACCTATGATGATATATAGTGACCCCCAAGTTGCTAGCGCAACTTATACCTAGTGAATCGACACCCTCACCGGAGCCTGCATGCACTACTAGCAACTAGCAACTCGCACTCTCGCGAGCTGAGCATACCATCCAAAACCTCATTGGCAGATATACCGGTCAGGAGTTCTCCCACCACCGACCATGGCCTTGACTTCTACTCTTATCTCTCTTCTTTCTCTCTTCTCTCTCATTCATTTCACGCATCGTCTCCTCTCAGGTAGTCATCATTCTTCAAATATCCGGCCCGCCACCACCCCCCATCCTATCCTCCAGCCCAACACGTCTGGTTTAGAGATCGTAGCCTTGATCCCCGCCTCATTTCGGGCTTCAGCTCAGCAGCCGTAGAGTACCGAACCTGGCGCGCTCGGAGAAAGGAGCGATCCTCGGTTTCCAAGAACGCAGCGCTCCAGACATCGCTGGACAAGAGCGATCCCGCCATCCAGGCGCAGTACAGCCATAATGTCCAGAACTTGGTTCGAGCATTCGCAAAGGGCGACGGTATAGCTGTGACATTCATAACACGGAGAAGGGCACTGGAGCTGACTCAGAGAAGAGATTGGACGCCACGTGTTGAGGGACCAGCTTCTCATCCTCCAAAACAACATCATCACCTTGTTAGTACATCCAACGAAGCAAGACGATCTCGCTGATCTGATCCGTGCTCATCACGACAACCTCTGGACCGAACCACACACCACCCGCAGAAACATCATCACCGCCCTGGGAGAGCAATACCAGCGCCTCACACAGTCACACCCGATCCAACCCTCCCTCCCCCTAGCACAAGCAACAGACCCCTGCAACAGACCCATCAAATACGAATCAGAGACATTCTCACACAGATCCCAATACACCTGCGAGGCGTGCAATTGGACAGCCAGTGGGGACTCCTCCAAGACGTACACGCGGAAATTCGTCGGCTCAAGATACATACCCTCGATCCCGTTCGACTGGGCGCAGGGCGGGAGAGACGTCACCAATGACAAGAAGAAGATCCCCTCCCTGGAGTTACACGGATGATTCATCATCGACGACGACGACGGCGGCGGCGGCGGGCGTTCCTGGTCGCGCGGTGAAAAGTCATAGTGGCGGTGTTTTGTGCCCAATCTTCGGCCCGTCTTTTCGTCGGTTGTCGAGATGGCGACGCATGTAAGGCATTTCCACGAGCTGGCCGACATACACGGCTCTTTGGCGTAGGTAATTCGGACTGGCAGGGTTTGTTGACGATGAGGGTGAGCGGGCAGAGCTGCATGGTGTGTGTGTGTGTGTGTGTGTGTGTACGACGTTATTTAGTGGAGCACAATCCCAGCAGCGTCATTCATCATCTTATCTAATGCCCTCATGACACCTTCACTTGTCACCTTACACATAAATCGAGACTTCAGTTCCAAGTTCATAAAGATGGCATCGGACAAGCCCTTCAAGCCCGCCCTCCTCGTCGTCGACTTTCAAGAAGACTTTTGCCCGCCGGTAAGTCCATCCGCCACAGCCTCACCACAGTTGAGAGCGGATAACGTCAAGTACATGCATACATCTCACATGAGAATCTCACAACGAACCACCATCTCGCCGCTCAAAGAAAAAAAACTGACTAGCTAACCCCCTCCAGAACGGCTCCCTCGCCGTCCCCTCCGGCCGCTCCATCGCCCCCGTCGTCAACACGCTCCTCACCTACCCCTTCGCCCTCAAGCTCGGGACCCAAGACTGGCACCCCCCCAACCACGTCTCCTTCCACACCTCGCACGTCGACGCCGAACCCTTCACGTCGTCCACGACCATCACTCACCCCGGCAACCCGTCGCTCAGCTACGAAACCACCCTTTGGCCCATCCACTGCGTCCAGGACACCCCCGGCGCCGAGCTCGTCCCCGAACTCGACGCTCACCTCCTGGATGATGTCGTGAAGAAGGGCACGGAGCCCACAATGGAGATGTACTCTGCGTTTTGGGATCCGTTGAGGGTGGTGGATAGTGGCTTGGGCGATCGATTGAGGGCCGAGGATGTGACGGATGTGGTTGTTGTTGGGTTGGCCGGTGACTTTTGTATCAAGGCTACGGCTGAGAGCGCGAGGGAGGAGGGGTTTGAGACCTTTATCGTCGAGGAGGGGACGAAGCCAGTGTATGCGGATAAATGGGAAGACTGCAGGAAGGAGATTGTGGGAAAAGGGATCAAGATCATCTCAATGGAAGACGAGGTGATTGCACGAGTCAAGGCGTTAAAGTAAGGATTCAAAAATCGACTGAATTTATACGTTATTTATGTTATTGAAGTGGTACTCGTCTAATTTCCCACCGTGTCATGCTGGTTCGCTTCATATGCTTATTTGCTTTTCTGCAACTTATTAAATGCCTATTGAAAATGTCCAAAAAATGCCAAGACTCCGTTCTCTCGCCTCTACCATGAGTCTATGAGACAAAGGTCCCTGACTCAACTCCTCATCAAGTTCATCACTTCGCACATTCATCGCTTTGATCGTTGTCGAGCTGCTGCGCTCATAGAGGTGACTGAGGCCGACCGCTCCTGAGCATTGGTCATGGCGAGAGACACGGGAGTCATGGGTGAAGGCGCGGGAGTGGTGGATCGTGAGGGGGCAGCGCTGGGGGCAGCGCTTCGGTTGTGTTGCATGTGGGCTTTGACAAGGTGGCCGGCAGCAAGAGCGCTGCAGAGAGAAAGCTCGCCGGCGAGAACGGCGGCGGCAATGATACGCGCGAGACGGCGCGCATTCTCTCCCGGGTTGGTAGGGTGAGGACCTCGGACACCGAGCATGTCCAGCATGGCGCTCTGGGGCTCGAGGATCGTACCACCGCCGAGCGTACCGACCTCAATGGAAGGCATGGAGACGGAAATTTGGAGAGCTCCGTTAAGGCTATGACGGTCAGAACACCAAAAACGACCATACTGTAGGATTAAGACTTACTTCTTCATGATGGTAATACAGTTGGCACTCTCCACAACCTGAGCAGGATCTTGACCAGTGGCAAGGAAGATGGCGGCCACAATATTAGCCGCATGGGCGTTGAAACCACCGATGGCACCGGCCATGGCAGATCCCACCAAATTCTTTGTAACGTTGAGCTCAACGAGAGCGTCAACGTCGCTCTTCAAAACGCTCCTGACAACCTCGCCGGGGATGATGGCCTCGGCAACGACACTCTTGCCCCGACCATCAATCCAGTTGATGGCAGCGGGCTTCTTATCGGTGCAGTAGTTGCCGGAAACAGAGATGATGGCCATGTCCTCGAAACCCCCCTCGGTGGCCATGACGCTAAGGGCGTGCTCGACACCCTTGGAAATCATATTCATACCCATGGCATCACCCGTAGTCGTCTTGAATCGGATGAACAGGTTAGTTCCGGCCAGGGCCGTCTTCATGTGCTGCAGTCTGGCGAACCGACTGGTCGAGTTGAAGGCCTTCTTCATCACAGCCTGACCAGCCTCAGAATCCAACCAGATCTTGGCGGCACCGGCGCGCTCCAGAGTTTCAAAGCCGACGCAGGGTCCACGAGTCATACCGTCAGCAGTCAACACGGTGACGGCACCACCACCGGAGTTGATGGCCTTGCAACCTCGACTGGCACTGGCAACCAGGACACCCTCGGTCGTAGCCATGGGGATGAAGTAGCTCTGACCATCAATGACGAGGGGGCCGGCGACACCGACAGGGAGGGGCATGTAACCGATGACGTTCTCGCAGCAGGCTCCGAAAACGCGCTCCCAGTTGTAGTTCTCGTAGGGCAGCTTGGAGCGTTCGAGGACGTGGGTGAAGTCGGAAGTGGCCTTGGTTCGAGAGATGATGGATCGGCGAACCTTGACAGCCCGAGTAAAATCCTTAAGAGTCCTCTCGAGAGCATAACCAGGAATCTTGCCACGGAGAGACATGTGAACCAGTTCTTCGTCGTTCATGGTGTGGGCTTCCTTGTCGGCGAGGATCTTATCCAGTTTGGTGTTGTTTCGCTTTGGGGCAGTCGAAGACCTGACCTTGGCCATGGACAAGGCATCGGTCTCATCGTCAGTAGCAGCGGGGGTGCTGGGTTCGGTTCGCTGAGGGGTAGGTGGCACGTACTCGCCGAGAGGCAGGGTAGCAGCGCCCGTGTCGTTGAATCGTTCAGCTTGAGCGAGCTCGTTTCGGTCGATGTGGTGTTCGGGAACATTGGGATCCTTGATACCCCAGCGAGCGACGTTGAAGAGGTATCCGTTCAAGCCAACGCTGAGGGCGAGGGCAACAACAATCCACTTGGAGAGAATGGGGTCCTCCAGACTCTTGAGAATGCCACCGATCATGTGGCTGCTGACACCGTAGCCCTTGAAATGTCCAAACGAATCCGCGAGTTCGGGACCGCTTCCATGGAGCTGACCCAGAGCATAGTGAACAGAGGGATACTCAAGCTCGTACTTGATAGGTGTGAGCACGGTGACAAGGGTTGGCACCTGGTTAGCTTTGGCGGTGGCCAAGATCACGTCCAGTCCGTTGGAAGCGACCTTGAAAGGATCAATGGGCATGGACGAAACAACACCGCCAAGACCGTTGGCCCAAGATCGAATGCTGAACAGCGAAGACGGGTTGCGGAACGGAATGGTGCAAAGGTTGATGACGTTGACCAAGACAAACCCGGAGATCATGATGACCTTGAACCTGGGAATGCTGCTGCTTTTGTGGCCGAAAAGGGAAGATTCCTTGGAGCTCCCGTTGGCGCGAGACCAGTCGTCGTCGCCCTTGGCGTAATTCAAAGCAACCCGGTGGCTGACACCATCATCCTCGAGAGCCATTCGCATATCGACATGACGCTTAATTCGGTTGATTTCGAGCTTGATGCTGAGAATGGCAGTGTAGAAGGTGAAGAGCAGGGCGCAATCGAAGAACAGGATCCAGGCCGCCAAGAAACAAAAGTGCTGAAGACCTCCCTGAACACCCGATGCGGCTCCCAGGATCAGGATGGCAATCTCAATGGCATAGTCGCGGATGATCTCGTAGCCCTTGTCCTTGATGGCGGCCTGGACCGCATACTGGATGTCGTTCTGGACGGGTCGCTCGGGGGACGCCTTGCCGTACTTGGAGCTTTGGTTCTGAGCTCGGCGATGCTCGATGGCGAAAGACATGACGGCGCGGGTGAGGACAATGTTCTTCTCAAAACCAATGGTGACCACAAGGAAAGGGAGACCCTCGGACAAGAGAATGACGCTGATCGGAACTCCAAGCTTGGTAGTGACGGCGAGGCCGAAAAGGAACGCGAAAACGGAGGAGAACAGAGTGCAAACACCGAGCCAGAAGTGCGATCCCATCCGTCGCATGGAGAGGAAGAGAGACACAAAGGTGAGATGCATGGCGATGTACCCCAGGAGCATGATGAAGACGTCGAGAACCTCGGCGTTCTTGAGGAGATCCAAGAACTCGGACCAAGCATTCTTTGCCCACTGAACGACGGTGTTTCGGGTGTTGACCTTGGCGGCCTTCATGATCCAGGTCTTCTTCTCTCGGCCGTGGGACGTCTCCGTTTCCTTGGCGTTCTCGTTCGGGATTTCTTGAGCAGCGGTGAGGAACTCGGGGCCATCCTGGTAGCGCAGCGCATACGCGAGGATGCTGTCCTGGGCATAGGTCGTAAAGGGGTTCTGAGTAGAGGGGAGTTGAGTGATGGAGAGGTTCTGGGGGATGGGAACGCTATGAGATCGAGGAGCAATGCTGGGCGAATCGGTCGAGAGAGTATCCGGGAAGACGAGAGTCAAGAGTGCGAGGTGCTCGGCGTCGGTGTACTTGGCA
Organism: Microcera coccophila; assembly: GCA_024112705.1. NCBI lineage: Eukaryota > Fungi > Ascomycota > Sordariomycetes > Hypocreales > Nectriaceae > Microcera > Microcera coccophila. The sequence goes on from JAMYIC010001763.1 coordinate 37,567, forward strand.
TCCGGCTCAGTGCCCTGCCACTTCCACTGAGTATCGGGACCGGCTCGAAGTCCCCGGCTCCCCTCAACCAGAGAAGACCAATCGGCCTTGCCCAGGCTGGTGGATTCCACATCGATGTCGAAGAAGATCTCCTGGAGAAACCTAACGTATGAAGTGCTGGCGAGAACAGCAACAATCACCACAGTATGGATCGGGTGGGAGCATGCCAACTTGGAGAGAAACTGGAGCAGGGGGGTGAGCCTCTTGCTAGCCTTGGAGGGAGTGGTATTCGGGGCGGCAGGCGTCTCCCCGCGGAAACGCCTTGGCAAGAAGGATGAGGCTATCATTTTGACGGTATCGGGAGAGGAATCGGGCTCGGAGAAGGTGACTCGGCGGCGGCGTTCAGAGCATCGGATGTTGGGTGGGTTGTCGAGATCCTGACCTAGGCGCATGTGTAAGTCTGGGGTCACCAAGGTGGATTTTCTGGGGAGCGAAAGTGTATTATTTGAAGCCGCCATCGAGAGACAGCAGGGTCTGGGGGCACGTATGGGACAATTCGACGGGGCAATGAAGTCCAAGATGAAGAGGCCGGGACATGTACTCACTATACTCGTCTTCGTGCTCGTTTTCGCGCAAAAAGTCGGGCAGCAGCGAGATGGCGCCGCGGGAGGGGAGGGGGGGAGGACTGAGGTCGGTTCACGGACAATGGCAATTGCTCGCCGACACCGACAGAGAACAATCACCAAGCTGAAGGAGGTTGAACACCAAGAGCGGGAGCACGAGGCAGATGGCGGCGGAAGGGGGGAGCGGGCTCTTAATGCCTCCTCGAGTCCCTTTTGACGATTTGGCGGGAGGGTGTTGAAGCTAAGGTCGAAGAAGGGCCAGCTCGGGTTTGGCGCTGAAATAACGACGGGCAGCGAGAAGGGAAAAAAAAAAGTCGAGCCAAGAGGGCACATGTACCTATACATGCAGGGTAGCGGCTTG
>JAMYIC010001769.1:0-12075 GCA_024112705.1 Microcera coccophila
ATGTAGATTCAAGTAAAGTAAACACGATGTCTGATGCATCTACCTAAAGATCACAATTACGAATGCCACGATTATATTCGGTTCTACTCTATTAGTAACCATCGTTCAGAGGGCTTCGCAGTTCATCCCAGGAGGGCGGGCCGGAATCCGTTCTCACGACACCTTTCTCACGCCCCTCTCCGGGACGTGGCTAAAACCGTCCTCAGCAAACTCATCCTTCGGAAGGAATCAAACCTTAATGAGAACGAAAAGTACTGTTCCTTCTCAGTTATAAGTGCAGGCGAATGATGAACGCAAACTGACAGGAGTGTTTGCCTATACTGAGTAGACTATAAGATTGTTCGTGGCAGATGTGCTTGTATTCCTAAGTAGTAAGGTAATAAGAGATATTATAAGACCTCCTAGCTTGGTTACGACTCTTGATTATTTTGGACTTAATATCTGATATGTTTACTAATATAAACCTCTAATACGCTTATAGTTTATCCATCAGAACGTTAAAATGAAACGTCACAATTATAGTCCTCATACCTCATCCTTTTCATTATCACTTTGAGCCAATTAACAAAGCTCACAAGCACCTTTTTATCGCTTCACTGCAATAACGACTATCTATTACCAGCCAGCTCAAACATCCCTGCGCAGTAGTCGACTGAGCGAGGTGCCGCTCGTATAACGCAAGCCCCTTCTCCACGAGACTACCAGCGCCGCAACATCTCTCCACAATCTCGACACTGCAGCCGATGTACAACTCGGGCCTCATCAAGTCAAGCTCGTCCTAGATGGGCTTGGAAGACTCGGTGTTATGAATACGCTTGACAAGGCAATTCAGCTGGCCCTGAATGTAATGTGTGGTGAGTTATGAGCGAATGTAGGAAGGGAAAAGATATCTGGTCTTCATTTTCACAGCGCTTGCAGATTTGCCCAAGAGAGCTTAGATCTCCCTCCTCATGTGCCCAAATTCGTCTAGCAACGACTGTTAAGAGTGTGCTGGGTAGACAACGAGACCATCTGCAACGTTATCCAGTCCGATTGGAACGGCCTGCGAGCAGCATCTTGGGCAAGTCCATTCCTACCGTAGTCAGCTGTACTCCTTCATGTTCACTCAACCACATGCTAGGAAGAAGGCTACGATTCGACTTCTTTCGTAAACTGTTTTCAATCAATTTCTGTCCCGTGCCCAAATGACTAACCCAGCTTCCCTTGCTAACATATTGCTTACCCAGTGGATGGAAAGGGCGCTTGATGACTCTGCAATTGGACGTAAGTGCCATGTTGCTCTCCAGGAAGCAAATTCTTACGCTTCTCGTCTATGCAAGGGTCAGCAACATTGACAGTAATATTAATCTTTCAGAACAATCGAATCATGTGAACAAGGAAAGGAATAGAATTATGCGTAGTCCCTTTAACAGACCAAGGATGCTGTGGTAAAACTGTAAGAAATTACCGGAGGGGTTCGAGGAAAACTCGAGAAAACCCAGAAGAGTTCAGAAAAAGGCAAAAGAAGTCAAAAAAATACGAAAAGGAGCAAAACGGCCTAAAACCAAGAAAATTAAGAGAAAACGGAAATATGAAAGAGGAGAGGAGGAAACCGCCCTGTAAAAAAATTCGGAATAGTTCGAAGAAGAAAAAATGCTCACGGGGTTGCGTTTAAAGGCCATCGCCGAGGCCGATAACGAGCTTCTATACGTTCCTCAGCCTCCTTGAAGTTACTGAGTAACCTTATATCATTTGCAATCTTGTGGTTCGTAGTATGAAAGGCGAGAACAGTATTGGAAAAGCAATGGCTATGAACTTTTGGTACAAACAGGAGAGAGGGGGTTGAATTAGAGAACGTACGTCTCATGGGGAAAGCCAAATTTCTGGCAAAGCAGCTCGTCAAGTTCATCTCACTGGCATGATTGTCTTGGAACTAGTGAATTCGATAATTAGTAGAGTAACTTTTGCTCATGTCTGGCATGCAAATCTAATGCCACTGCAATCCTACATTTTCGAGATTGAGCCCTATGAACCTGGTTCCTGTTTGCCATTAGTGACTGAGCATGATGAATTTCCCAGTCATGGTCCTGATCATGTTCAACAGTGGGTGGTTCTAGATATAGCCTGGCACCTCGAAACTTGAGGTTCTTACGAGCAGTCTCGAGAGCTTCCAAGTCTAACATTAAATCCCGAAGTCATCAAGTAGCTGTTTTTCTTCAGAATTGATTTCTGACGGGATGGTCGGCCTTGTAGACTTACATCGAAGTCCAACGGTAATCAGCCTACGAGTATCATTAGCGATGAGGCTGAATCCTATGCTAGCCGGAAGAAAAGGAGAGTGGAATCTAATTACCCCTTAAAACAGGTAGAAGAATGCTTACTGATCGCTCGGCAGATGGGTATATGCTAATGTTGATTCCGCTGTGAGTGATAGTAATTAGCAATATCTCTTTTAACTATATTGAGGTCCGGGCAAGGTAGGGATGTCAATCTCCTTACCCTTCCACTGGAGAGAGCGCCCTAAGGTTCAAGATGACTTGAGATGGCTTCTTAGTTAATATGTCAAGCGCATCCTATATCATAATGAGTTCGGCATTATCAGTGACGAAGCATGAAGTGGCTCCGTGGTGAATGATCCCAGCATCAGCCGGGGCAACGAGGCCAAAAGCGTAGACGTATTATGTTAAGTCTTAACCGGTGTAGAACATGACGTCTAATCTGCTCTCGACACGCGAAGCCTCCAAGTCGTCGTCAGTCACGGTAAGGTGAGCCCTCATTTCATAGCCTGAGGAGTAGTGGCATCGATGCCCAACTCGTCCTCAGCCTCGGTAAGACCAGCCAAAGCTTCTTCGAGAGTTGTCTATTGTGTGAGAAATTTTATCTTTTATCGTACTGTAGCGCCGAGTACAGCGCCTTGTTGTGTTATTATTGTGCAACTTGCATTGAGATGACAAGAGCGTGAGTTTGGTCCGCGCTCAGCGTCCACAAAGATGTATAAAATAAAGCCAAACATATAGAAAGGAAACAGTTGGGCGACCCGTAGAATGAGGAGGAGAGCAAGCATCTACCCGTACATCAATTTTGTTTTGTTGTTGGTGAGTCACTGTGCTAACTGTCACAACCACCAACTCTTTACCGCACCGCGTCCAACGTCTTTCGCCACCGACTCATACACTTGCCCTGTTGCTAGACCTGCGCCTCATAAACTCTTTGCATGCGATAATTCTACCTAGTCAACGCGAAAAGAAACACTGGCGGTATCCCTACACAAAAGGTTGAAGAGGTCCTCTATAAGGACCCACAAGTAGACACTGTGGGCATCGGTTCATGAGCAAACAGCACCTACAATCCAGGACAAACTGCCCTCATTCTATGATATAGGGATGAATTTATGATTGCCAACAAGACATAATAATGACATTGGAAAAGTAGCGTTTTAGAGACAATAACCATAAATTCGCCTCTCAATTGGTTCCAATTCACGCTCGCTCAGGAGTGTTGACGCAATACATCAAAGTCCGCCATCCACGTGACATGTCACGCGCAGATCACCACCAATCACCAGCCGAGCAATGTAATCCCACTGCGCAACTTTCCCGTCCAGCACTCCATCACGAACAACGACGTCGCCTCTCCGCTCTGCACTCCCTCAACCCGCCCAATTGGCCTCCCGTCAATTGCCCTCGCCCTCCCACACAAGCCCTTCACAATGTCGCCGGCACTCCAGGCCTCGACGGCCCTTTTCGCGGCTCGCCAGCTCCCTCGGGCCACCGCCAGCGGAATCGTCGCTGCGAGGGCCCTGGCTCAGCAGCGAGGCTACGCGACCCCCAACGGGCCCCCGCCTGCGAACTTCCGAACGAGTCGTCAGGTCGAGTGGACGTGGGATAAGGATAGCACCTTGGACCGGATGGGCAAGTTTTTCCTCATGACCGAGATGGCGAGGGGGATGTATGTTTTGCTGGAGCAGTATTTCCGACCACCGTACGTGAAACCCTCAAGAGAAAAAAAAAAGACATTTCTAGCCTGGGAAAGTTGCTGACCTTCGCCAAGTTACACCATTTATTATCCTTTCGAGAAGGTACGCGAGATATTGAGCTTCATAACAGCTTCCCTGCGATAACCGGCCGACGAGACTGATTTCTCTACCAGGGTCCCATCTCCCCCCGATTCCGAGGTGAACACGCTCTTCGACGATACCCCTCCGGCGAAGAGCGCTGCATTGCCTGCAAGCTTTGCGAAGCCGTACGTTCCTTGATACCTCTTGATTGGCCGCTCTGCTCACCGGATAACAGATTTGCCCCGCCCAAGCCATCACCATCGAAGCCGAGGAGCGAGCCGATGGCTCCCGCCGAACGACCCGTTACGATATCGACATGACCAAGTGCATCTACTGCGGTTTCTGCCAGGAATCTTGTCCCGTGGATGCTATCGTCGAGAGTCCGAATGCCGAGTACGCAACTGAAACGAGAGAAGAGCTGTTGTATAACAAGGGTGAGTTCTCACGCCATCATACCCTCGTATTCGCGGCTTCAAGTCTGGAAGTTCCGGTTTACGACCGGTTGCTCCAAGCAATCACGTGGGACGGTGGATGTTGCCATCATAGACTTGCATAATTTGCCACGAACTGCTTCAACTGACACCTCGTACAGAGAAACTCCTCTCCAACGGAGACAAGTGGGAGCCCGAGCTTCAGGCCGCCATCCGAGCCGATTCGCCATACCGATAAAAACTACCAAACAATGTCCCATTACCGTTTTACTTTGTCATTTGTAGTAACAGAGGGAGAAAGGGTATCATTTTGCGAATGAAGGGGGAACGAAAGCACGATACATCAGCAAGGCGAGCCAAAGACGAAGACTGGACTGTATATAATCTGAAGCTTAAAATGCCCTTTATTCTGTGCCATACCACTTTGTGCTTGAGAATGTCGATGAACGAGGGGACTTGGTTTAAGATCGTCTTGCGAAAGTTTTCACTAATGGTACTGCTACAGAAATACATCAATATCACGAATAAACCAGTCAGCTAATGCTCTTCATAGCCCCCCTCTGCTCCGGCCTCCAACTAATACATTCCAAGATGGCTGCTTCACGATAGCGCCCGCTGCAACCTAGTCCTCGCCCTGCTCAACAGTTCCACATCTCGACCTGCGCATCCGCCGCAACCATCAGAAACTCCATCAACCCCGTGGCCACCTCTCTCATCCACTCATGATACTGCTCCCTGCTCGGATAGAACGGACACGCCGCTGCCACGCTGTAGTGACCAAACTCGAGCGACATCCCCTGGATCTTGTTCGCGCCGCACTGGCGGCCGTAGTATCGGCTCAGGGCGTAGTCGGCGCTGGTGCCGCACGTGGGATACAGGTCGCAGGACTGGACGGCGGTGTAGGGCGTCGGCCCGGCCTGGGCCATGGACTCCCGCATCCGTTGGGCGAGGGTCCTCTGGCGGTCGACGTCCTGCGCGAGCATCCACTCGCGGTATTGGCTGTCTTCCGGGTCGACGCCTGTGATGCCGCGTTTGCCGTCGTAGGAGTGGTCGTTGAAGTTTTCGGATGGGTCGGTCGATTGGTGGTCGTCGTCGCCCCAGCCCCAGAGGATTTTGCTGCCCATGGAGTGCAGGTCGAGGAACCACGATAGGTGCTTGTACGAGTCCATCACCCACGCAACGTTGCTCGTCTCCGGCTCGGAAAGCGGCGCCTTGCCGTTGAACACCTCGCTGCCGGGGGCGTCCGAGGCGGGAGTCGATTCCGTCAGGTTCATGTTGAAGGACTTCTTGAAATCCCACAGAAAGTCAAAGTTGCGGTTCAGATCGACGCCGATGTCAAATCCGCTGGTGGCGCTGGCCGGGTTGCGGTTCTTCCGCCAACAGGACGAGGTTTCCTGGTCGTAGGCCACGCCGTCGGGGTTGGCGAGGGGGATGAAGACGATGCCGGCAGAGAGGGCTTTGAGGACGTCGTGGTTGGTGTACGTCTTGTTTCCGTACGTCACACCCGAGCCGGTCTTTTTGGCGTTGAGAAGATCGGCGACGAAGTACAGGAGGCTGTCGGGTCCACCACGCTCCCGAGCATGAATGCCGGCCATGAGAAACGCCTTGGGGTCTTTGCCAACGGTGGCACCGCGGACGGTCACGTTCTCGTACGTCTTGTACGGCAGGTCAAAGAGCTGTACCTCGTCGAACCCCCGCGCAAGCCCCTCGAGCGCAGACTGGATTTCGGCAACGTTGAGGATGCTGTCCAGGTCACGGGCGTCTACGCCCAGGCCCTTGGGCACGACTCTGCCCTTGTCGAAGCGGTCGCCCCGTCCGATGGGCAGATCCGTCAGGTTGCCCCGGGCTTTGAGGAGCGGCTGGTGCTTGGGGAAGACGCCGTGGAGGCGGTAGTCTTGCTCGGCTTTGCGTTCGTGGGGGAGGAGGCATGCGGTGATGGTGAGAGGGAGGGTGGCGATGGTGAGGAGGGAATGAGACTTCATCTTGAGTGGCGGTTGACGATGAGGAGTTCGTGTGAGTGGTTGACGAGATTGACTTGGATGGAGGGCTTCATCCAGGGAGAGATTAACAAGCGATTGATATCGCATATAACAAACAGTAGTTGTGACGCTCGTGGTATTTATGGTTTAGTCATTCGAACCACCTGGCGCTCAGAGCTTGACAACTCTATCCCACACAAGACTGTGATCCAGTTTGACAGATGTGCCTTGTGTCAAGAGAGTTCAAGTCCAAGATGAAATACAAGACACCAAGATGGAGAGAAAACAGGGTGTCCAACGAGGTGGAACTCGAGATAGATAGCGGCAGAGTTGGCTGCGTAAATGTTCCCGCAGGAGAAGTGGAAGTGGAAGGAACAGTGGGAGGGGGTTTGGGAAAGAAGATGAGAGCAAGAATCAGAAAGAAATAGTTCCGTTTCAATGATCTTAAAGGTTCGGGGTCGAGGAAAAGTACCTATCAAACACAGCCGGAGATGAAGCCATGAGGTGGTCAAACTCAATATCCGCCGACCCAGTAAACTTAACCCCCTAATAGAGTCTGCGTACTCCCCGATCTTGCTACAAGGGCGAATTCGAGAACCGAGATGCGACTAGAGTTGCCGTCTATTCCGGAATCGCTTTGGGATCTAATCACATAGCTCGTAGAGATGGCACAGTCGGGTCACACACAGGCTTGCACGGCCACGTCGCCCTGGCATCGTGTAGCCTTGATCGAGCACTCACACGGACGATGCTGCTGTCAGGTGGAGGCAATCAACGCCGTTTTTGTATCCTCAGCATCTGGTGCCATGTGGGCTTCGCTTACTGAGTGGTAGCGAGTCTCAAGGGTTCGTCTACATGGAACGGCTTGGTTCCCGTGAGCGCCCCGAGGCTCAGGCCGTAGACGATTCAAAGCGCCATGATGAAGTAAAAGGTAGTCTCATGATCCAAGATGAGCATACGATATCCCATAATGACTTGTCATAGTGGCGTTCTTGTTTCTATGAAAGGATAGTTAATGCATCCGTTACAGGGTAAGAAAGTAACATTGCGAGACTGAGCATCAAGTATATTGACAAGTGTAAGAATCGAACAGATTTCTTACCTAAACCTTCAGGTATAACAGACTAGCTATGGACTCGAACTTATAATCAATGCGTCTTGTCCACGAATTACTTAGTCTTGTAAGTCAGCCTGGAGGGAATGTCTCGAGACCTCCAAGATAGCGGAGCCAATGAGATGGGTGTCTTTCTTGCTGACTCCTCCATGTTGGGGCCGTCCAAGTAAATACATCAATTGAAACTGCGTACGAGCGTCTAAAAATCCAAGAAAATTCCATTAGAGCTATTTGCCCATACATACTTGTCTCCTTCACTTTAGTAACATTTTCACCTAGGTGCAGATGCGAGAGCGCACCATGGACGATATCTCCGTCGACATCGGGAATTTCGAAAAGCGACGTTAAAGCCTTCGGTCCTTGCTCCTCCCTAGCACGTGACCCAATCCCAGCTAGCTCCGACCCCCCGAAGCAACAACGAGAAATTTATCATCACCACTCTCTCTCCAACCCCCGTCAACGACACCCCGTCCAACCTCCAACGTCCCGCCCAATTGGATCCGCATTTCAATTCCTCTCTTTCTTTCTCTCTCCTCACCGCTGAAATTAATCCAACATGTTCCGCACCGCCGTCCTCCGTTCCGCCTCGGCCGCCGCCGCCCGTGCCGCCATCCGACCCGCGACGAACCTGGCTGCGCGAAGAACGGTCGCTGCTCCCCGTGTCGCCGCCGTGATGCCCCGTGTGCAGGCCTTCCAGGCTGTGCGGTTTTATAGCGCCGGTGGTGCTTTGAACAAGGAGGAAGTCGAGGGTCGCATCATGAGCTTGTTGCAGGGCTTTGACAAGGTGAGCTTGATTCTGAGAGTTGGGGGGAGGACGGGGGTGATGTGATGGGGGGTTTGTTGGAGCTGGATGGAGCTCAATGTCTTTAATGTGAACCGCAAGAAGATATCCGAGCTCTTGGAACGCTCCGGCTCTCGTCTACATCACTCAACAGTCCCCCGACCAAACTGATATCTGAACCGAGCTAACGTATCTACAATAGGTTAACGATGTCACCAACGTATGTCCACGACAATCTCAGTCCTCGCCTCTCCCCAACTCAACCCCCCATCTAACAAACTCCCAGATCAAGCCCGTCGCCCACTTCGCCAACGACCTCGGCCTCGACTCCCTCGACACCGTCGAAGTCGTCATGGCCATCGAGGAGGAGTTCAGCATCGAGATCCCCGACAAGGACGCCGACTCCATCCACTCCGGTACGCACCCACCAGCCCCCCCCTTCCACATACTAACCAAACCCCCTTCACAGTCGAAAAAGCCGTCGAGTACATCCTCAACCAGCCCGACGCCCACTAAACTCCCCCCACTCCCCCTTTCCCCCTTGTACAATAACCCACAACGCCCACCAACATGACGGGGGAATCACTCAACATCCCCTTCCCTCCCTCCCTCCCGGGGGCGGGACGCCACACACTCGGGCGTTAGAAATCTGGAAACGGCGGTTCGAGGAGTAGAAATCTTCTGGAGGAGAAAGTGTTGATATGCGACGGATGGATGGATGGATGGACGGATGGACGGGAATCTTGGGAAGATGGGCGATGTGTCATGCGTGAGTTTGGGGCGGCAGCTACCTGAGTCTATGGTCTCGGTCGGTTGGAGCCTCGGAGTTCTCGAGGGGGGATGAGAAGAGGACGTGCTTGTTACTCTCCGCTGTGACTGCCTTGTACTAGTGTATAGAACATTTTACTCTCCATGCTCTACTCTTGTTACTCATGTTGTGAAGCGCAATCGACAACCCTCGGTAAGACGCGGCATCTTAAGAAAGTCTCTGGTTCGGTCTCCACTCAACGAGGTCATCACTCACATGGACCACGGACAAAATTGCAATTCACAGGCAAGTTCAGAACCAAGATTACCTGAGCAGAGACGCAAAAGCATCATCTCCCCTCCCATACTCAAATGCCTCTTCTAAGCAAATACCAACCCCCTCATTCGACTCCCTCTGCCGTACTTCCGTCTCATAGATTATCTGACATCTTCATCCTCTGTACATGACGCATCACGCTCACTATGCTTCAAAGTATCATGCCCCCCAAGCAACTGCCCCCGTGTTTTGTTTTTTAAATCCAGAAGCCCCGAACACCTTGAGAAAAAAAAAACACTTAAATCCCAGATCAGATCTTGTCAACTGTGTGGGGAGTCCCGTCCTACCCACGCTCTTCCGTACTGGGAGGGGCGTGGGTGCTAAATTAGATCCGTTGCGCAGAGAAGTAGATCAAGCTTGAAGGCTTGGAGCACTAGATAGCCGCCTGTGATAAACCGAGAAGCCTAGAGGGAAAAAAAAAATCTCCTCAAATGTGAAAAACTCCATGCCGTGTATCCTATATCCTTTTGGAGTCCTAAGCCGAATGAAAGACAGCTCGTTTTTTCTCTTTCCCCAGGCTGATGCTGCAAATTCAGGAGTCAAAGCCCGCAAACGCGTGTCCTCGTGCTCCGTGTGCATAGAAATGCAAGAGTCGTGGTCGTGAGATGGTCGTCGGAACGTTGTAGCTCATCATCTTAAAAGCGTCAATCGTAATCCACCAGTCCGTGTCTCGCCAATACTTCTCCGATACGAGTTCCTCTTCCCGTGCCAAAAAGTCCGGGACAGTAGTAATGCCCCACCTGACCACGATACCATCATCGCCCGTTGACCGATACCACATCTCTCGCTTCGCTTGCTCCATTCACCTTGACTTTTGCTGAGAGGGCGCTGGCATAAGTGCCCCAGGCTCCAATGTTCATACCGGAAGAGTCGCGCTTGTGTGTTGGATCGTCGTCCATGTTGAAGATGTCATCCTCTTCGTTGATGGGTGTCGTGAACCTGCCGTTCATAGAAGAGCTGATGCTGCCGCTCGAGATGTGTCGCTCCATGCCCCTCTCCTTTCCAATAGGGCTGATGGCATTGCTGGAAGCCCGAGCAGCAGCAGGATGGAGAAGCGGGCCGGGGCTGGTGGCGGTATCGTCGATACGGCTGCGCTGAAGTTGCTGAGAGAGCATGGACATACCGTCACTGCCTGAGCGTAGGGAGGATGGGCGGTTCAGGCTGTTTGATCCGTTGCTCATCTCCTGGGCGAGGACCGAGTTGCGCAACGGGCTGCCCACGTGGCCAAAAGCCGCGGCACCCCGTAGCGATCGAGCAGCGTCCTCTTCCTCCTTCTGACGCTGGAACAGGGGACCCCACCGACTGGGGCTGGACCCGATCGGGCTCCCGTACTTGGTTATTCCATCGATGCTGACGTCGTTATCGGCACGCATCGAGCCCCGTCTGGCCTTCTCAGCCGGGGTCAGGAGATCTTGCAAGTTCTCCGGTACGTAGTTTTCGGGAAGATTGTCGGAATCATCGCCAAATGCGAACTCGGCTTCCCAGTCTCTATCGACAGAGGTCTTGGGCAGACTGGAGCTCAGCATCTTGGGTCTGCTGAACCGGGAAGAGTGCATGGCGCGTTTGCCGAAGTACTCTTCGGTGGGCGGGCTGCCACCAGTAGGGGCGGTGAGATGCTCAGACGAGCCGAAGGCGGAGGTGTGGAGGAGCTTGAGAGTTTCCGAGGTCCGAGAATCTTTGGCGTTGGACAAGGAAGGGGTTGGTGATTCAAGACCGAACTTGTTGGGAACAGACGAAGGCCAAGGTGCCGAAGGGAAGCGAGCGGCATTGGAGATGCCGGTTGAGTCGAAGGATGCCGGAAGGGGCGCATCGAGCACCGACAGTCCCCTGCCATTAATAGGGGACAAGCCGAGGCCAAAACGCGACGAGTCCTCGTCTCGAGGAGAGCCGTAGTTGGAACCATCAAACGGCACATCGATGGTCGGGAGACCGTTCTCGAGACTCGGCTGGCGATCCAAATGATGCTGGCGATCGTCGAAGTTATAGCCCGAATTGTATCCAGGCACATCGTCGCGGTAGAGCGAGGTAGTGAGGGCGCTCGTTGTCGATCCGTTATGCGCGGACATTGTGGGGGCGGGGTTTGTTCGACCGGGGAGGGTGATGGGCGTGGAACCTATCGTAACGCCATTCTTGCCATAATTGATACGTCGACCATCGGGGAGGACGTGGATGTTTGCGCATTTGGGACCAAACTTGCAGTTTCCCTGTATGTCATAGCATGGTTAGTCGAAGACGCGTGAGGCGCCAGGAGGGGGACACGATGATATGGCGCACCTTTGCAAAGTATTTGCAAATGTTCTCGGCAGCGGCGCCGAGGTCGTGGCTAAAGGGACAGGCATTGCCGGCCTGGCACGCGCCTTGACGGAAGAACTTGCAGGGAACGTGGGACGTGTCTGTCACCATCTCAGTTAGCCGTTGTACGGGTCGGAGGCGGCGATATTTGGGGGTCGCGTGCAACGTACTCGGCGGGCTTCGGGGTCCATCGAAGCGGGGAGTGGGCGTGAGAGGACTCGTCGGGCCTCCGTTAGAAACATTGAGACTGCCGCTCCGGGCGTGACGATAGTCGGGCATGGTGACGAAGGGTTTCGCAGATGACAGAGTCGTCTGGAGACGGCCGAAGGGGGCGGGTGTTGTGGAGGTCTTTTTTTTT
>JAMYIC010000178.1:0-19500 GCA_024112705.1 Microcera coccophila
TTTTTTTTTTCCCTTTTCGTTTCATCCTTACACCCAGGACAACCTTTCTATATGAATGAGGCTAAAGCGGAATGGTGTAGATACAAGCGAGCCGGATGTTCTGTTGGACCATTCGCCGGGAAGAAGGATGGCTATGAGAGTTTTTCGGTGCGTTCCTCTCGTCCAGGTGCTTCTTCTTATATACCCGTCGAACTAATAGTGGATGAGTTAGATTCACAACAATGGCATGTTCGGCGAAGATGCCATGATTGTTCCTCAAGCTATCGATGACAACCTGGCCCTGTTCAAAACGTTCATGAGCGAGGTTCACGGATGCACCGACTGCATCCTCTCCATCCTGTCAAAAGCTTTACAGCTCCCCTATGACTTGGCGCAGTGTCACAGGAAGAACATGCCATCGTCGGCGAACATGGCTATGCTAAATTACTTGCCCTGGGGCAGCAGCGATGAGAGAATCGGCAACATGGCCCATACCGATATGGGAACCCTGACTGTCGTCTTCTCCAAGTCTGATGGTCTACAGGCCATGCTGCCTGGGCGTGAAGAATGGTCATTTATCCCGCCTCGAGAGGGGCATGCCGTTGTCAATGTTGGAGACTCGCTGCGCTTCCTATCCAACGGCACATTGGCTTCGTCCCTCCACCGCGTCGTTCCACCACCCGATTCCGCCGGCCAGGACAAGTTCTCCGTCATCTACTTCTTACGACCCGAGTTTGACGCCAAATTCAAAACCCATGACGGAAAGGAGATAAATAGTCTGGAGTGGCACAACCAGAAGTACGCCCTGTTCAGGGAAGACAGCCTCGATGCTAAGCAGCATGGCGCTATGCTGACTGGTCGGAGGGAATATCTTGGAGCAACTGAGAGTTGATTGGAACGAACCGGCTTTCTTTTTCGTCCTGTATCTCTTTACTCTTAACACGTTACTGAAATTGACAGTCATTTGAACTCTTTTTCTCCAGTGAATAGTATCAACCCATGACCAGCGACGGGGCCAAGGGAATAAGTCCTAATTGTAACGCCGGTGCATTTGTCCTAATTTGTGACTTGGGTCTCTGTCAGATTCGGATGCTGGTACCATTCTTCCATAGGTACAGGAAAGGTAGAGAGCTGACTGTCCATTAAAAGATCCAAATATGTCGAGGAGCTCAATTGATCTAGTCTTGGTCAGCACAGATTGGGAAATACTAACAAGAGGGCCATACAATTGCTCGAAGGGTCATCTGATACCATGAAAGCAGAACAGAAGGTGGTATCGTCCAGCATGGCTATATCTTCGCACACTGCTACTGCTCCACGAGGTGTTGTGCTTTGATCTGCTTGAAGAATTGCTGGTGTGTCCACAGAGGACATTAGCCGTGGTGGACTCCAGGAGCGCTGAACATGTTCTTCCGGTCCTGATGCGTGAAAACATGAGCACATGAAGAGCAACCACCCAGCGGAGCTTACCATCAGCCTGAATTTGCTTCCTGGCTGTCATTTCCTTCAACCTTTGCGCGATATGGTTACCCAATTCCGAAAGCTCCAAATCTTTCACAATCTCGCGGATGCCAAGAGCCAGGAATCTTACGGCGGTTGCACTCATTTGCTCCTTTGTGCATCTGGATGTGTACCTGCAAGGTAATCATCTGTGAGACCTGGGTCCATCGTCCGAGAGAATGGGGACATACGCTGAACGAGGTATCTCTGAAGGCAACGCGACGAGGAAGCCGAGCTCTGATACTTCACCGAACATGTTAGTCCATTCATGGTATCTACATCCCTGATCGACCCAGTTCAGGCATTTGTTGGCTGCCTTCAGGCTCTGGAAGCGCTCGGGAAAGTCGTCACAAAGCTTCTTGGCCAGTTCGTGGCGCCTGTCGCGTATCCAGTGGTCGCCGGTGTGAAAGCCAGCCTCCACCACGTGCCGGTAAATGTTATAGCACTCAAACCTGTGGTAGATGCTTAATAGATCACGCATGTCGGCGTTTTCTTGTTTAATCGCTATAGCGGCTTTCCAGCCCTGTCCATTCGGGAGAGCCGCTTTGGATTCCTCGACTTTGCGGAGGAACAAGCCACGATCTTTTTTGCAGTCCTCCAAAAGTCGTCTCAGAGTTGCCGAGAAGGCGATGTCGGTACACGCAGCCAATCGCGTCTTGGCGAGTGCATCATCATCAGCAGAACCGGGCGAGAGGGCTATCGTATCAGAAGGGTGTACTGTCAAGGTACCCACCACTACCGGGGCAGACAATTCATCCAAAGTGCGCTGCTCGCATAACATGGCCTGCTCTCGAAAGCTTGGGCTGGGTGTGTTCAGGCTGTCGAGCCCTTCCAACACTTGGCTCACTCTGATATCGGGGAGAGGGCCTGAGGTTGCCGTCGGAAGACCATGGTCGTGGGTAGAAAGCGGATCCTGCGAGTGGTATAGAGCAGGTGTACCGCAATGGTTGTCCTCGGGTAAATCTGGGTATGGACAGGACTCAGGAGGTGATGCAGGGGATCTCGGACGCCCTCTGGTATCATTCGAGCTGCCGGATCTGTTTATTGCCGACGGAAATGTTTCAGAGACGGTATCCTGCTGTGATAATACCGACCGAACTGACGGACGAGATGTCAGCGAACATTAACCCATGAACGAGCGTGGCTTATTTCCAGGTTAAATCCAGGCCAGCCAGTACAAGACGGATACAGTACTCCTATGGAGCTCAGTGGGCAAGGGCTGACGAAGATCTCACACGCTCAACGCCAGCGGGTAAATGAAAAGGGCAACTCACAAGACGGACACAACAGGAAGAATAGGCGAATCAAGGCGGAGGAATCGATCAGCGAAAGATGTAAGAAGCATTTGGAGGCTTCTGCAGCGGAAATTTTGCTCTCATTTGCGCTAAAATGGCGAGCCAGTTGGAAGAGCAAGGTTCGAAGGTCGGCATCCGAGCCGGACTCGATATGCATCTTGGAAGAAGGGGTGGGCTCCAGGTTGAGAAGAGTAAAGACAGTGGACGAGCAGAACGACCGAGATCCGACACGACTGAGACACGGCTATCAAAACGATGTCGCAACTGTAGCTTCGATGGCGAGCGGGCGCGATGGGAACAGGACCCGAAGCGGTTTTGAGATATGATCGATCCATGGCCCTAACACCAGAACGAGCTTAGTGCTTCACAGACGACCCTAGTGCCTTTGTGTTACTCCCTGCATAGCATAGATCCACTCGGTGTGCAGAGGCGCGTCTTGATGCAGCGCAGTGCATCACATATATGTGAGGCCCTCCCATAACGGCAAAAGCAAAAACCTTGTGGAAAGGCTCAGCCTACAGTCACCAGTGGTTGTGGTCATCGACAGCCACCTTTTTGCCTCGAAGCCAACTGTATGACACACGTTATTGAAACAAGACCATAGGTCGTTCTTGTCTGGCTATTTGAAGGCGCGAAGGAAGCAGCATCATTCATTCGGGGGACCCCGACGGCTTCCCGATACGATACAAAACTAAACATGGGAGTACATCTTCAGCCTGTGAAATGACGTTTTGGTGATGCTGCAGACGCACCATTTGAAACCTCTGGCATGTAGAGCAGACGAACATCCCCACTTAGGCATGAAATCAAGCTGAAATTCAGGACCATGTGGATTTGCAGCATCTCTTTGATAGGCCAACCGTTCAAAGATGGTTCCCAATCGTTGATTGTGAGAACCGAATCGCAGGTGGCAAAACGGCTGGACCCGTGGGCTTGAAGCATGAAATGGAGCGTCGGGCCATCGGTGTCACCTTGGCGGGGGTCCGGCAACTCTCCTCCATTTGGCTTGGCGTTCTTCCCTCTGGTACCCTCGAGATAGTTGCCGTTCGATCACATTAGTTGGAGCGGAGTCGGTCTGCTGTTTTGGGTTTAAGGGAATGCATGCCCCGCCGTATATGCAGACTGTAACACAGATAGACGAATAAGTGGTGTATGGCGTGGGGGCCCCGCGCCGAGATCCGGCTTGAGATGCCATACAGTGTCGATATCATGCTTGAAACCGAGACGATCAAGGCCCAAGATCGATATGGTAGTGTATTAAGGGTTGGCCAGGGCTTCTTATAAGCCATTCCATCATGTCTCTCCCTTGATGCTGTAGGGTCGAAATGATTGCCCTCCTTTGGATGGAGATTCGATCTGTCACCTATAAGTCCCCACAGCGGAGCGGCGAGTCTTTTGGATGGGTTCGTGTGAGCCAGTCCCAGCACCCTTATTCCTACGACAGCAGCATCAAGGACGGGGGCATGGGCCAACGTCTCAAACTACGAGCTACAGTTACTGGACAAAGTCTAGGACTACTACGCAGTACGACAATTTTAAAGCTAGTTTTGGAATATGTTTCTGGAATTCTCTTACAAGAGACTTGGCGGATGAAAATGCTTCAAGATTTACTATGTTTTTGTATAAGCTTTGAAATCTGTACGTCTTATCAGCATTGGCTTTATTTACTCTATAAATTTAAGAGCTTGAGGCTGTGAATTTTATATAAGATAAGTTAAAGATTTAGGAATATGAACACATTTTTCTAAAAGTTCCTTCATGTTAAAAGCCCTAGAAATCTGTATTTCAACAGTGATGGTTCAAGAGATTTCAGTTAGCGCCCTGTATGCTGCTCTCAGACTTTTGGGCAGTAAAGTAACTATATCAATGAGTCCTGACCTTTATGGAACATTATGCAGAGTCAGCGGCACACCATATGGTATGGTCAAGAGAGAACGTGGCCGACAATGCTTACTTCCATTCGCAGAGCTGAGTGTATGAGAACAGAGTATCTTGCACTGTGTCGACCTCAACTAATTTAAGCTATCAAACCTGTGTAAGAGTTAAAGGCTAGAAGAGTGGATATAGTGAACAGAGATATATTCTCTTGCGCTTCGCACCTTTTGTTTTCTTTGGTCCATTTCCATATTTCCCCGTCCCTGAAGTCATGGCAATCAGCAGGCGCCTCCCACAACTGGCTTCCGAAGCAGTTCGGAGACAATTTCCCGGCTTAGACAAGGGGTTGATCTGTCTCAACAATGGTGCTGGTTCTCTACCCTACAGAGGAGCTATAGAGAGGTTAGTCTTCCAAAGACGATACTATTCAGTATCGTGGATATCTTCCAACTTCTGACCTGCTTCTGACTTACAAAAGTATAACAAAGACCATGTCTCATCCACACATGAACCTACGCGGAATGGATGCCAAGAGCCATATTGACGTCAAGAAGCGTGCTTCTCAGTATGCAAAGATCGCGTCCTTTGTGAATGCTGATCCTGATGAAATCGGTAAGACCTACCCAGAACAGCCGCCGTATCCTATGGCAATGCATTGCAGGCTTATGAAGCTCTCGACGAGACGCCGTTGGAATGTTGCTGACGAGTTTGATTATGAAGCATTTGGACCTTCCACGACTGGTCTGCTGCGAACCTTGACCAATTCCTTACGTCCGCATCTCAACGCGGATTCCGAGATAATTGTGTCGGTTCTCTGCCATGAAGCCGGGATAACCGCATGGCTCGCCTTGGCAAAGAGTCTGGGTGTAACCATCAAGTGGTGGGCGCCTCCCACCGGCAGGGGACAAAACAGAGATCCCAAGCTCACCCTAGAATCGCTGTGGCCTCTTTTGTCCCCCAAGACCAGGCTTGTATGCTGCGGGCATGTGTCAAACGTCACCGGAACAATCGAGCCCATCAAAGATATCGCAGATCTCGTCCACACGATTCCCGGTGCCATGGTGTGTGTAGACGGAGTTGCCATGGCCCCCCACCGTCCCATCGATGTGAAACATCTAGATGTCGACTTTTACATCTTCAGCTGGTACAAAGTCTTTGGTCCCCATATCGCGCAGATCTATGCCCGTCGACGTGTTCAGCAGCGCTTTCTGACCAGCCTCAATCACTACTTCTTTGAGCCCAATGCCTTATCGGTCAAGCTAGGCCTTGGCAACAGCTGCATTGAGCTCGAGCACTGTGTTGTCCCCATCATCAACTACCTCGAAGATCAAATTGGCTGGGACTCCATTATTGTTCACGAGCAAGCCATTACCGGCTACCTTCTCGAGTATTTGACCGCCAACCCAGACCTGTACACTGTTTATGGCTCGCGATCATCAGATCCCAACGCTCGGGTCTCCTTGGTTAGCTTCTCTGCTAATGGACTTTCCTCCGAAAGGGTCGCACAGGAGATTCATGAAACATCGACCTGTCGGCTCATCGCTGGGGATTGCTGGTCTCCTCGCACTGTCTACGATGTTTTGGGACGTGGGGGCGATGGTGTCATGCGGGCAAGCTTGGTACATTACAACACCATGGATGAGATGAGTGCTTTCATACAGACCTTAGGACAGGCAGTGCGTAATTTGAGACACCGAGGGTCTCGAACATCAGCCGTGCATTCATAGCTAGGTAGAAGAAAATTTGTGCAGCTGCTAAGATGCACTATATTTTAACTACGCCTCGAAAGACCCCGTCTTTAATTTACGTAGGATCACATTAATATGGTAGCAAGCATGGTAATTATGATAGCGAGGGGAGACAATACAAAGCTCTCCATCGCCCTTCATCGCCCTTTTTCTTACCATGTCTACTAAATCGTATTGATGATCTAAAGCCGAGGTGCGAGCTGATCATCAGCAGAAGACCAGAAGCCAGGGATCAACTGGCAGGGTTCGGAATAAACGCAGTTTCAAACAGTAATGTTATGACAAAGCACCTTTGGCACCATTAGCCGCGGTTGTCAGATGTGATACCTTGAAGTTCCCGACCCCGCGTTCTAGAGCTGAACTTGACATAAATAGGTGATCAAGCACCCAAGATTATAGACAAGCATAGCCACCATATCTATACTTTGACTATCATACGAAATTCATACTGCCTCAAACAAGAATGTCTGTACCTCAAGCTGAAAACGGCGTGCTGAATGGCAATAGCAACGGTCACACGGAGTGCCCTCTCACCACAGAGCCTTTGGAGCTCAGTGGTGTGTTAGAAGCGTATGATTCTTTCCATGTCACTCCTGTCATTGGAACCGAATTCCCCGAGGCAAATGTTGTGGAATGGATGAAATCCGAACAGAGCGATGAATTCCTTCGGGACTTGGCCATCACGAGTAAGGCCACCACCGACATCTGTTTGATAGCATAGCTAACGACAGCATACAGTATCTCGTCGAGGCGTCGTCTTTTTTCGTGCCCAGAAGGACCTGACCAACGAACTTCAAAAGGAGTTGGCTGATCGCTTGGGACGCCTGACTGGCAAGCCAGAGTCGTCGACGCTGCACGTCCACCCCCTGACCAACTTCAACCCTGAGCAAGACAAGCACATCAACACCATCACCACCGACAAGCTCGCCAATCCCGCCGAGGACCTTTGGAAAAACCGACCCAGCGACATCAGGAACAGTTGGCACACGGACGCCGGGTACGAACCTAACCCGCCAGATTACTCAATCCTGAAGCTGGTCAAATTGCCCGAAACCGGTGGAGGTAATCCATTGCGTTTCTCGCTGATGCCAAAAATGCTGACCGCACATTGCAGACACCATGTGGGCCTCTTCGTGTGAGCTCTACGACAAAATCTCCCCCAGCTACCGCAAATTCCTGGAAAGCCTCACCGCCAAGTTCTCTCAGACCAGGTTGCCGCGTGTGGCTGCGGAAAAGGGATTCGAACTCTACACCAAGCCGCGAGGGTCACCAAACAACGTAGGCGATTCTCTCACGGCCGTCCACCCGGTCGTCCGTACCAACCCTGTCACGGGCTGGAAGAGCCTCTTTGCTGTTGGCAACCATGTCGAAAGCATCAATGATGTGACGCCGGATGAGAGCAAGCGCCTTCTCGATTGGTTCCTGCAGTTGATCGTTGAAGAGCATGATAGCCAGCTGAGGCATCGGTGGAAGAATCCTTATGACCTCGGTGAGTATTCGAGCTCCCTGTGGGCTTTCATGGATGATTCTCTAATTCCATCGCAGCCATCTGGGATAATCGTACAGTCTATCACACGGCAATCTTTGACTTCGCTGGACTTGGCGCACGTACGGGGCATCGCGCTGTTGGAATCGGCGAAAGGCCGTACTTTGATCCTAAGAGCAAGACTCGCCGAGAAGCACTGGCTGGGAAATAAGTTGGATGTCGTGGAAGTCTTAGGAAACGATGCGATTCTCTTAAGTATGGAATTTTTTGCAACCCTAGTAAACCGTATGAAGCTATCCTGTCGAAATAATGCTGAGTTGAATTTCTTAACAAGCTTCGCTGTGTCCCGCTCATTCACTTGTATCATGCTTTGTCGTAATCGTCAGCATGTGCCTGGGCTCTCTAGAAGGACCATGAATGAAAGCAGTTCGCGTGAACTATGAGCCTGCCAGGGACTGCGAATGTGAAACCTGAGTGTAGTCAAATTTACCCCTTGTCATCCCAAATAAGGCATCAGGGACGTTGAGCCCGCAACCGATCCAACCTACTCTCTAAGTGACATCAAGGCGGTAGGTTGATGTGTGTGTAGTTACGCCCTGCCTAAACAGGACGAAACGAGGCCCGCCGCCTCCAATAGTCATAGGTTGCTATGGAGCTGGGGATTCTTGGAGGATCATTGTGGACCAGACTATTGCCACAGATTACGACTTTCAGAGAGAGTGTGTGCGGTCTAACGTCTGTCGTATGAAGAAGTCATTGAAGAAGCAGCAAAGAGCTCCTTGGTCCTATAAATACATTTGAGATCAGCATACTCTACGCAGATTTAGCTAAATCGTTTTACATAAATCATACATTGCTTTATATTTGCCAGTCAGTAGCCACATATCATCATGGGTAGCATCGAAAACGAGAACATTAACGGCAACAACCCTACTGCCACTGGGGCTCTTACCCAGGATGTGTTTCTATTTGCCCTCAATCGAACCTGTTCTCATGTCCTCTGTCGTCTTCTCTCTAAACAACCAGGATGGGTTCATTCGGACTACCACTTCAAGCGTGCATTCGACTTTGCTAGAGAATCCTTCAACTGGGGACCTATTACTTCTGCATCAGATCAGCAACGACAGGGCTTCCAGAAACTTCTTCAAGAAGGATTCGACGAGATTCAGCTTGAGCAGAGGGCTGCTAGCACCGGAGTGAGTCTTTTCCACAGTCGGATGCGTTGCTAGCTTGTCGTTAACAGGAACAGGGTAAACGTATGTTCCTCAAAGAACATACGTTTTATATATGGGAACCATCCAGGTTGTCACAGAGTATGTGGGGTGGTCCTCTTGGCCCGTCTTTTACCGTCAACCAAGAGGGGTCTTCACTGGCGTCAGATTGCGTCAAGACAAACCCAACTATATTCCCTGATGATTTCCTATCATCAAGGAGACCCATCTTCCTCATTCGACACCCGGCCCTCACATTCGAATCTTGGTATAGAGCGGAAAGCGGTGCTCGGCACATTGATCTTACCGACAAGTCATGGGCATTCTACACCACGTATCAGTACTCTCGGCAGCTGTACGACTGGTACCTGTCTAGGAGCCCTAAGCAGACATCCGGACCGATTGTTATTGACGCAGATGACATCCTTGATAGCGGTCCGACGATCAAGAAGTTGTGTGTCTTGCTCGGCATGGACGAGAACCAAGTCCTCTACGAATGGGATGTCATTCAACCACCAGAGAACGCCGGTTGTCGCGAGCTCAAGTTTATGAGTGGTTATTGGAATTCGACCTCGGTTGATAGTTCAAAGAGCTCTCGAGGCATTGACATGGAGACTGTGTATACTCGATGGGACAACGACTTTGGTCCCAAGACTGCCGATGAGCTCCGGCATATTGTTGATGATTCCATGGCAGACTACAACTACTTGAAGAGCAATAAAATCTGAGGATTTATTTACGTATATACAATGTGCTCTTGGGTTAACTAGAGTAGTCTCTCCTTTATACTGCCATAAGAAGTTAATTTTATCTCGCTTTATTTTACTCTATTAAGTCTAGGACTACAGCTACACTTACTCTTTTTATAACTGTTGTAGCTATAATTTTAACCATCTAAATCTAATAATGCTCTCGATCATACAGCCAGCTTGACAGGATTCATAGAAAACAGCCGTCGACGAATGATGTACAATTCGCAAACCATCAACTCCTCTCTACAGCCCTACGGTGCCAATGGAGACCTAATCTGGCCCACCTGCGACACCAACTTCGCCGCCTCGGAGACAAGCCTCAACGCAGCCGGGTTTCTCGCCACGTCGCCAGCAAACTTTTGGGCAACCAACGCTCCACGGTCAGTGAGCCACCCGGTCGCCAGAGATACGACATGGTCGTAGTAGTCGGGCTCCCACTCCTGCCAAGCCGCCAGGATGCCCTTGAGCTCCGGGATGAACTCGTCCGCGTGCCTCATCTCGGCCGTCAGCGTCCTGCCGGCCGCTTCGAAGGCGCGGTGAAGGACGGCGTCGTTCAGGTAGTTGAAGATGGCAACGGTTCCCTGCATTGCCCCGAGCACTCTCTTCAATGCGTCTTCGTCTCCTGTGCTCGCCACCTTGCCCAACATGGCATTGAATGCATCTCGCCTGCCGAGTGGGGAGTTGCCCATCATCAACGTTCGTTTGAGGATGTTGAGCGACCCGGGTAGGAAAGTCACACCCTCGCGATAGGCATACGACCCGATGGTTTCGAAGATGCGGTCGTTGGGCGTGATGGGTAGGGTGTAGGCGGCCGCATCCCTGACGACCTGGCCGATTCGCGGAAGGCTGACGTCGTATACTTTGTTCCAGCCGCGGTAAACCGCCATGGGGTCGAGTTTGTTCCTCATTTCGCCACCAGAGAAGAGCTTACCGGTCAACAAGCTTTCCATAAAGCTGTACATCATGTTGACCTCGCGAGTGTGTTCTAGATGGTAGCCCTTCTTCGGGAGTTCTGCGGCAGGAATGAACTTCATCGCCGTCGAGCTGCACGTGTCTTTCAGCAGAGTGTAGCCGCCGCGGATAAAGAGCGTGTCCGACCCGTCGCCGGAAAGGCTCTTCAATCCGGCCCAGTAGGGCCGGCTTGTCACTGCCAACTCCATGCCTTTATAAAGCATAGAGCCTGTCAGCTTGGCCAGCGCAAAGATCTTGGGTCGTGGCGTCCCTGGCATGGCGGCTCGGGCCTCGAGATGATCCTCGTACTCGTCCGTCACACCGCCGCCATCTTCATAGGTCCAGAGCGTCTGGCCGTCGCTGGTGACGTATGAGGAACGTCTGAGCAAGCTTGTGTAGCCCTTCTCATCATCGTAACCAGCTTCGTCGTCACAGGCAGCCCGATTCTCAATCAATTTGCAAAAGTCGTAGTCGCATGTCTGGGTCTGGAGCGTCTGGATGTTTGGCGTGCAGCAGAGTGATCGTTTTCGTCCCCCTATTTGCAATGTTAGGTATTACGAGAAAGAAAGAAAGAAAGAAAGAAAGAAAGAAAGAAAGAAAGAAAAAAAAAAACAGTTCGCCCGGAGACAGATGACAGTAAGCACTTACAATTGCAGCCGCTATCCGAGTCTCCTAGTCCATCTGTCATGAGAGTGACCTCTGATCCGCCACACGTATTCTCCCCACAATCCCCCTTGCCGACCCAGTGGCAGTCCAGCAGTGGTGGGGGATCATCCTTGGGGCAACAGAACTCATTGCCGTGCTTGAATACCGTACCCCAGCCTGTCTTGTCCCACATGTATGCGATCTTTTGCTGGTCACTCTTGCACGAGCTTCCGCTGCAACGGGAATCAGCCAGTACTCAAAGAACTAGGGACGTCATGCTCGGAACTTACACTCCATCAGACCAATTGCACTGGGCGAGGGCGTCGTTGAATATACCCATTTGACAGCAAAATGCCTTCTCGCCTCTGGTGCAGTAGTCTGTCTCGGAGGATTCTCCTGGTGAACCGCCATAGCTAGACATTGTGATTTTGACCTCGCCCGCGTGGCATTGTCCATTGCAGTCTCGTCCCCAGTTCGTGCCGCCGGTGCCACCTCTCCATTGGCATTTGGTCATTCCGCTGCCCTTGGGGCAGCAGATGGGCTTGTAATCTTTTGACTGTCCCGCTCAAATCAACAACGCCTTCGACGACGCGGAGAGGTGGTTTGGATTGTCAACTTACCCTCCCAGCTGTGTCATAGCCAACCTGGTCATCCCCTGGCTTGCAAGAAGTGAGAGAGTCCTCTTGGACGTAGCAGTCTTTACGGAGATACGAGTTCAGATCGCCTCTCGTCATCAGGCTGGCTTGGGCCGTCACCTTGCTCAGTGGTGAGTTGATGGTCAGTTTGTCTTTGCCCGTGAGGGCCGCATGCGCTGTATAGTCAAAGTCGTCTGTTCCAACCACAGGAGTTAGCTAGATAAGCTGCGAGTAGTGAAGAGGTGTTGGTGTTGACGCGTACCGAGATCGGACGCCCAGATCAAGGAGCCCGAGAAGCCAACGTCGTTTGCCCAATCGACCTTTTGTTTGAACGTATCCTTGTCATCGAATGAGATCCACTGATCTGTGTCAAAAGTAAAGTACTTCACGGCTGACTCTTTATCATGGATGACTTTGATGTTAGGGTTCTTCTTTAAGATGTCCTGCACCTCATAATACGCAAGATCTGTTCACTGTTTTAGTAAAGACCATATCCAAAGGGTTTGGGATTAAAAGACCTACATCCACTTGTCTTGGTGCACACGCCTGGTTTTGCACCTCCTGAGAAAGGGCATCCTGGCGTTGTACAGCTGGGGTTAGCAAGTGTGAAGGCCCGACCGTAGAACCCGAAGCCCAGGGCGATTTGATGAGCTGGTATCCCCACGCGCCAGAACAGCTCTGCAGCCAACTTGATCTCTGTCAAGTTGGTATGGCCTTGAACGATGGCGCCGCTATTAGTGGTCAGTATATGCAGGCATTCGTGCACATCGCCATCACTTGAATAAATGGACAGGCTTACATCGGATTTGTGCTGTCCCATGTTCCGTGGAGATCGTAAGACATCTGTACGAAAACGTCAGTCAGTACTTGAAGCTGGCGAGCTTCTGCACAAAAGTGGAACGTACCAAGTTGACCCAGTCGCAATACTTCATCATTCCCGGCAGATCGAACCATTTTAGATACCAGTAAGAAGATGGCGCTGTGAAGGTGATGCCCAAGCTACGATCAGATCTGTCAAACGTGGCTCGGAGTGTCTTGATGAGCTCGACATAGTTTTTCGTATCCTCCTCCTTGCCACCTCGATCAGGAGCCCCGGGATACTCCCTGTTGCAGAGAGACGTCAGTAACTAAGTTGTGATGGTGAAAGATGAATGCGAAGCCCGGGTAGGGGGGCTGTTGCTTACCAGTCCAAGTCAACTCCGTCAAATCCGTAGTAGGTTAGAAAGGCGACAAGCTCGGCGGCAAACAACTGGCGGTTAGTCGTACTGCGGGCTATGTTTCCAAAGAGGGGCTGTGTATAGGTGTCGTTATCCGAAAACGTCCAGCCACCAATACTGACAAATATCTTCAAGTCCGGGTTAATGGTCTTGAGGTCCGCGATGTCATCGAAGAGAGAAACAGGTGTTGCGGCGTCCATTGTTGTCACCTTGAAAGATATCGGGTCCAGGTAAGCAAAAGCATAATTCAGATGCGTTAGGGCGGCGACTGAAGCTTCTCGTCAGCCATACTCATATACTTTTGAAGCTGTGAAAACTCATACGTGGTAGGTCGCGTGGTGATGTCTTGTGACAAGCAGACCGGGCATTCCAAGCCTCGTAGTACCCGATAACTAGATGCGTTAATTTAGTGACCGTCCCGACTTTTCACATGGCGCGTTTTATTACCTCTTGACAAGGTCTTCCCTTTCGCTGACCCTCGCGGAGGCGAAGGCTTCTCATCGCAGTTCGACTGGCAGCCTTTTCCACAGAATTCTACCACGCTTCATGTTAAACTTGTATGCTAGGCAAATACGTGTGACAATGGGGGGTGCACAATACCCTTGGTGGTACCGCAGAATCCATACTGGGAGCAGCAAGTGTTCAACGGACATGTCGTCTTGCCATCCTTGGAGTCTTTGCCACACTCAGCAACGGCCTCGCAGTTACTGGTACAGCCTTTGCCGCAGTAGGCAGCCCCGTAGCCACAGTTTCCATATTCTAGGCGTTGATTCAGTAACGACATTGTGTCAGGTTTGATGATGGAAATAGAACCCTACCACCACAGCATGCTTTATTGCTGCAAGGTCCTGGACACATGTTAGGTACACGAGCGTTGTGTGAACGATACCTAGAGAACTCACTCCCGGGGCCACACGTGTAGTCTTCTCTGGCCTGCAAGGCTCTCAGGACTGTAGTAGAGTCATTATCCTGAGACTCTTCGAACCGATGTGTATGGAGGCTTCGGTGAGATGGAGGGTACAGCAGCGACGCAGGAGAAGCCGAGGACAATTCAATCGTCTGCAGCAGCGCCAAAGCAGTAAGAAAAATTGACTTCATGATAAAGGGGGAACTCTTCTACTGGAGAAGAGGGATCGAGCAAGAAGGGAACGACAATCTCGAAAGAGATGGCTTGCTTCAAATGCATTCATGGACACAGGCACCGCCAGTGTTAATAGTCATCCGCAATCGTGGCATGAGCATGACCTCCCAACTGCTCCACGAATGTACCATACCTTTGACCCTGTTTCTTCTCCACATGCCCAGGGTGAGCTTGTCGATCAGCCAGTGCCGCCCTCCCCACCATGCCTCTATCCTCGGCTAGCGGGATTAAATTATCCACGAAAGGGAAACGCACTCAGTCAAGCCTTGGCCCTCTCGGACGGCGTCAAAGTAGGAGTTGGGGTGATATTGGTCTTGGCACTCCCCACTCAGCTCTTGCGTGAAAAGTTTAACTTGTCGTCGACGACAAGAAAGGAGGTAACCATATTAGGGATGGAATCAAATCTTAAGCTCCTGTACGCTGTATCTGGCAGGGGTTGGTCATATCATTTGGTTTAAGGGGATCGGGATCCCACCTCGCTGTAGCCTGCTCACCAATTGTGTGTACTATTTCGAGAATCAACATGAGCGAATTTTAGTATTATTATGTAAATGCTGTTGGTTGTTGCTGAGACGGAATTAAATCTAAGCTCCTACATGCTGTATCTGGCAGGGGTTGATGATATCATTTGGCCTAAGGGGTTCCCACCTCGATGTGGCATGCTCACCAACCGTGTGCATTCTATCGGGAATCAGTATGAGCGAATTATAGTATGATTATGTAAATGTTGTTGGTTTGCTGCCAAGACACCATGTAAATTGGGGCAAACACAAAAATCCTTCAGCAACGCCTCTCCTCGGTGGTACTCTCCACTGGAGGTTGGCCGAGACATTCTGTAAATGCCTGCGGCTAAGATTCACGGGTTCGTGCAAGTATGTATGTATGTATGTATATACCATGTAGTCTTAGGTTAACTAGAGCGATCTCTCTCTACTCGATACCGTTGCGAGAAGTCAATTTCGTCTTCCTCTGTTTTGATCTGCCGAGCCTGGCACCATGGCCTTGTCCACTCTTTTCATTACCATTTTGGCCGCGATTTCGACCGTTCAAGGCCAACAGTTTGATGGCTACACATTCCCTCATTACTTGCTCGGGTTGAGCCCGGGTTGCTTCGCGGTTGTGAACACAACCGTTTCGTCTTGTCCTGCATGGTTGCCGAGATATGCCGGTTTGGAGTATGTACACCAAGTTGTTGACGCCAGGGTCAGACATGTTGACAAGATGTAACATAGGGGATTGAGTGTTCAGATTCTTCCCAGCGAGCAGCTTACTACATTGTGCGAAAGCTCCTGTCAGAATGACTTGCGAAGTCTACGAACTTCCATCTCAAGAGCATGCACCGCATCTTCCGATGTCATGGTTCCGCACAAGGCCGCCTACCCAGGTGAGTTGTTTCTCGCGTCAGATAGCTGCTCTACGAGCGAGGGACGATGTGGGGAAAATCGTAGACACTAATTTGACTTGTAGCAACTTTCCTGGTTGACCGTTTTCTCTACGCGGCGGGTCTGTCATGTCTGAAAGACAAGTGAGTCTTCTCAAAGTTGGTTGATGCAACGAACAGAAACTCCAGCCCGGGAACACTTGACTGAATCTGAGTCTACAGGGCATCTGGAAGGTATTGCGACGCTATTGTGGCTGATCGGGCCAACCAGCCAAACCACGCGGGCGATCAGGCGTGTTCGCATTGCGAGCTGGGCATACAGCAGTTGCAGCTGGCATCACCGTTTGGGTTCAGCGACACGCTCGCTCAGGCCTTTGCCAATACAACAAAGAGCTGCGGCGCGGCAAATTATGGGTATGCTACGCCGACATCGTATGCGCTCAATGCGACTGCGATTCCCTCTCCGCCGGCCTGTACGGGATCAGCATATACAATCAAAGAGAATGACTCGTGCGTCACCATCTCGGGAGCCAACGGTGTGTCGACACATCAAGTGATCACCATGAACCGTCTCAACCTCGGATGCGACAATCTCCCCCCTGTAGGTCAATCGCTCTGTTTACCCACCAGAAACTCCTGTCGTACTTATCAGTTGGAACTCTACGACACGTGCGAAACTCTGATGAAGAGCTGGAAGGCATCCCTTGCTCAAGTTCTGGCATGGAACCCAATGATCGACTCGGCCTGCTCTAACCTAGCTTCATGGAGAGGGTGGTATCTTTGTTCGAGGTAAGCTAATCTCAGAAAAAGAAAGAAAAAAAAGTCCCTGTGTTATATGCAAGTATCGTAATCTTGACACAACATAGCTCTCCATCGGGGACAGCCACTATCGGTACGGGCAACATCGTGACGACCCCAGCCCCAGTGCCGCCGAATGCACAGGGCCAATCGAACACTAGGTGTGGACAGTGGTACAATGTAAGTCGCTTCAAACACATTGACTTGAATCTAACCGGTCTATTGTAAAGGTCGAGGCTGGCGACTATTGCGCTGGAATATCGCTCAAGTTCAACCTAGCCCTCTCGGACTTTTATTTCCTCAACCCCCATGTGGATTCAAAGTGTAGCAACCTGTGGGCCAAAACTTCTTACTGCGTCAAGCCTGTAGGAAACATAGAGACCTACTCCGGCTACACGACTGCTGTGGCGGCAACCACCTTCACGCGTCCCGTTACGGCATCCAACTTCGTGCCCAGCTCGGTCCAGACAGCTACCTTGCAGCCCACGGCCTCCGGCACCATCAGTAACTGCTACGAGTATGAGAACGCGTTTGACGCTAGGTCCAAGCTGAAAAACCTGTCCGTGGCAAATTCGTGCTCTAGTTGGGCGCGCTTTGCCAACGTCACCGTCGAGCAGCTGGTAGAGTGGAATCCTAGCCTCTCGGCAGGTAACTGTGTGCTCCAACCCGGGAAAAGCTACTGCATACAGAAGTGGCAGACTCCTCGTAAGACCTTTCCTCATGGACTTGACCTTGTCTTGTGCTTCCCTCTAAGCGTTGTGTGCCTGCTGACGTCGGCGCTTACTCTATAGCAACTGTGGCGCTGCCATACGACTACTGCGTACCGGCGAACCGCTCGCGCATACCGGCCTCGTCAGTTCAGCCGTCGGGCGGTTGTAGCTGCTACACAAACTTCCGCATCCAGGACAAGGGTTAGATGACTTATTTCGCCATGTCGGTTCTCGTTTATTCTGCGTGCTGACTTTTCCCTACAGCCAACTTCAAGTGTTCCATGGCTCCAGATTTGTTGGGCATCACCGTGGCGGAACTAACTAGACTGAATCCCTGGATCGGACCCGACTGCGATGCTGGTATTTGGAGCCAGCTAACCCCGGATGGTTACGAACAGGTGTGCATCTTGGGATCCGGCTCGCCAACAACGACAACCAGAACCGTTCCCACGGCAACCACCAGAACAGCTCCGCCGGCCCCTACTCAGCCCGGAACGTCCAAGGACTGCAAGAAATGGCGCGCCGTCGTTAGCGGAGACGGCTGTTGGAGTATTGCTAATGCGGCAGGCATCAGCTTGGGTGAGTTCTACAGGATGAACACTCGCGTGGGGTCGGATTGTAGCGCGCTTTGGTTGGGCTATGCCGTCTGCATTGGAGAGTAGAAAGGTAGACAGGGTTGGTTTCAGTGTCACTTGCGAAATTGCCAGGTTTCTTTTCAACCGTAGTCTAGATTACGAGACTTTTGCCTTGAAGCGGACCCAAACCACAAGTCTACTCCTCCACCAGCTAGAAAAAAGGTTCTTCGCTTGCAGCTTAAGCCTCCTTGCTCAGCGACGACTCCTTCCTCCAATGTCCTACAAAGCTATTCTCGTCCTCGAATCCGTCAATGTATGGGGGTCTCACATACTGAGCATCCCAGTCATCTTTTTCAAGTATTTCATACTTATACATGTAATCCAGCAGCGACATGTACATCCAGCCCACATCTTCCTCCCAATCATCGGTAGCGCCATCGTGGAATGGGGCGGGAACTGTGTAGTTCCGCTCCTCTGGGGGGAATGGGGACTCCCAGTCTTTGCACAGAAGCTTCACGACTGGCATGTAAGCACTGTAATGGTCCATGGACTCGAGGCAAAGTTGATCCGCAAAGAGG
This sequence comes from Microcera coccophila, assembly GCA_024112705.1. Taxonomy (NCBI): domain Eukaryota; kingdom Fungi; phylum Ascomycota; class Sordariomycetes; order Hypocreales; family Nectriaceae; genus Microcera; species Microcera coccophila. Next base: position 18,478 of record JAMYIC010000178.1, read on the forward strand.
CAATATTCGTATCTGGGCGTGGATGTCGCGCGCATCCAGCCCACGTCGTACTTCACGTCAGTAGCATCCGGCCGGAGACGGTCCTCGAGGTTCTTTGGGACCCAGGACTGGAAGTGATCTCGGACTTGGTGGGAGGTGGCTCCGCTAATGACAGCCGTTAGTAGTAGTAGCAATCCTCAACATGAATGCGTTGCAGAACGTACTAGAGCGCCTCATCGTCGATGACGTGAAGATCATGGAATTTCAACATGTCTTGGCGGTTGCAGTTCCTGAGTTCTTCGTGGACCATGCTGCGCAAGTCTTCCAGCAGGCGATCCCAAGCTGCCTGGTTACCTTGAGCACACCGATAAATCTGGACTTTGCGCGTCAATGCGACGCTCATTTTGCATCATCCAAAGAGGAGGGAGATTGAGGAGTGTGTCTTACCACGAAACCCCAGACCGAATCGTGAAACTTTGTGCACGTCATGTTGGACTTGATACGGTCAAGATCGGTGTCGGTCCCGCAGGCCTGAGAAGGTCCCGTTGAGTTACTGCTCATCATGGCTCGAGGACGACAAATCCAATCGGCTTCACCACGCCCTCGCCCTGTCGTGGCGCCGGTTTTAGTCAAGGTCAAGATTGGCGACTTTGAACGGTCCTGGACGGCACGGGAGAGCGGTCGTAAGGCTCTACCTCCAGCTGCAATGCGTCGTAACATGGAAGAATTGGGGGGTTTTGAACGGCGTATGGGGTTGTGTGAGAAAGAGAGTGTGCAAACAGAGGAGTTAGCGAGGTGGCATCGACCCTTATATAATCGCGACCCCACATAATCACGGCACGAGGTTTGAAGGAGGAAATACTACATACTACAGCGAATAGAATAAGGTAATAGCCGAGATGCAAACTCTAATTAAGACTTACTTTCCAGTATTTTATATAGGGTAGGGTAGAAGATGAGAAAGAAAATAGAAGAAAATAAAACTTAAAAACATAGAAAAGCTACTAATTAAATAATGTATATTAAATTGAAATAATATAAAAA
>JAMYIC010001771.1:3288-29731 GCA_024112705.1 Microcera coccophila
ACGGAATTAGTGCACTAAGTATATGCCCGGAGAGCCAATTATGAGCTCTAAATTGCGACCACTCCCCGAGGGTGGTTCTGATCTAAGCGCGCTAGGGCCAAGGGGAGAGTTTATGCTCACAGTTGGGACGGCTTGTTGCGGTCCTATCGACTGGACGAATTATAGGTAGCTCAACGAGGTAGGTACCTTGAATTGCGCTCTAGATGTTTCGAGCTCTGCTGCGTAGGCATACGTAATTGACCGGCCCGGTCGCTGGCTTTCGATCGCGCAGGGTGGGAAGACGCAGCGGGCAGATCATTCCCAGCTGCACCCCACACCACACACCCGAGACACCCCCCGAGCTACAGGTACCTTATAGGTAGGTGCAGGCACTGTATTTAGCCACAACTCCACTGTAAACTTTAGCTGGACCTCGAAACTCCAACATGTAAATTTTTAGATCAACCATCTTCATAGCTGCATCCCCATTTCTCCTCCAACCCGCGCGGCGCAATTTACCTGAATTATCCTAATGTACTTCTGATCCTCGACATCGCCATATTAGCGCGTCATCTCACGCGACAAACGACCTCTTGTGCCGACCTCGCGACTCGAGAGCTCCTCCGAGCCCCCTCTGGATACTCATCATCTATCCGTATTCTTGCCATGTCCTCAACGCCCATGGACCTCGATCGGCCCGAGCGGACTTCATCCGCTGGGCCCTCCTTGAACATCCAGCGAATGCTCAGTAGTACCAGCTCTTCATCCAACCTCCACGACGTCATCTCATCCTTTCGCCCGACAAAGGTAGCCATGTTCGCGCGTTCTCGGCAGCTACGGTCCTGGAACTGGGCTGACAACCGTCGTCATTTAGTTATTCCGTCGCGACGATGTAAAAGACGGCAGACCTCAACCTTATGTCCTGTCCATAGACTACGATGACGAAGGCCAATTGCTCATGACCTCGGCAAGCGATGAGACGTTACAACTGTACAATGTGAAAGAGGGACGTTACGAAAAGAGTCTGTTTAGCAAAAAGTATGGCGTCAAGCTTGCAAAATTTACACACACCAGCTCCAGCATCATATACGCCAGCACGAAGCAGAATGGTACTCATCCCGTGCATCACCTTGTCCCGAGGCTGAGCGTTGACCTAAATCCTGCTAGATGCCATTCGATACCTAGCAACCCACGACAATTCATTTATTCGATATTTCGAAGGCCACGAAGGCAAGGTGACGGATCTTACCGTACATCCCGGAAGCGATAACTTCATCTCATGCTCGCAGGACAACACCGTCAGACTATGGGATACCCAAACGAAGCACTGGCAAGGCCAGCTACTTCTCAAATCTCCATTTCTTGCGGCTTACGACCCCTCCGGTACGGTCTTCGCTGTTGGCTGTCCAAGCGCGGGTACCGTCCTACTCTACGACGCGCGCAACTACGATAAAGCACCATTCGCAATAGTCGACATTGTAGAGCAGTGCAGGAGGGTCGACTCTCAATGCCTCGTCAAGGGCTGGACGAAGCTTGAGTTTTCCAACGACGGAAAGTCATTGTTGGTTGGTACAAAAGGGAACGGCCACTTCCTCGTGGATGCGTTTGAGGGCACCTTGAAAGCGTATCTGAGGAAGCCGAACGGGGGAACACGTCGCTTGGCTGTAGGCGAAGCTGGCATGGCTAATGGATCATCGCATGAGACATTCGAGAGCAGCGGTGATTGCTGTTTTGCACCTGACGGGCGTTTCGTGCTGAGCGGATCAAGGAAAGATGTGCTCGTGTGGGACGCCTTGGCATCAACAGGGGAAAGTAAGGTGCTTGATCCGACACATACCTTATCAGAGAAGAAAGAGGCTGCTGTACTGGCTTTCAATCCTCGTTACAATTTCTTTGCTACAGCCGACCAGGAGTTGCTGTTCTGGCTGCCAGACCCTCATGCATAACAGACGGGATGAGAAAGAAGAGAGTGATGAAAAGGCGCATAATGATATGACGAAGACTTTTGGAGGATTTAGGAGAACATGCAAGATACCCTTGGGCACAAGAGTCATCGGATTGAGTATATAGACGGTGCCAGCTTGAATGCGACTACATGTTTGAAGCTGGATAGCTTTGTGGATGCAAGATTCCAGGACGAAGGCTCAGAAAACAATGGAGATGTAGAAGGTTCAAACACTGACTGTTGTGTTCAGAATGCTACTATCCTTGTGGATACACGTTTAGACCAGTCGAGTGAGGTCTTCTGTTATCGGCCTTAGCAAGGTCCGGCGTCCTGACATCTACCCCTCCGCTTTCGAGCCCCACCAAAAATAATCCCACAACCGACCTCACCTCCTCCAAGGACGAACAAACCAGCCTTAGGCGATAAAGCATCGTGACAACGAACCACTGGTCTCACCCACGCACTGCGATTCCCCTACACTTTAGAAATACAAAAAGACACATGCGATAATGGTATACTTCAAAACGAGCCAAGAATGGCTCGAGCAATCCGGTCTCCTCCTCGAAGCCCGACCAGCCACCGTGCGTCACATTTCCTCCAACTCCCCCCGATTCTCCTTGGCTCCGACTGACGACCCCCCTAGACCAGAATTACGACAAAATACTCTATCAAGCACACTCTCCAACAACCCACCACCACTGCATCCGCGGAACCCTCGAAACCCCGCGGCGTGCTCGTCCTCAAGACATACGACCCCGTCAGCGGCACGACGCTCAAGTACCGCACGCACAAGGCCGCGGAGGTGTCACGGCTGATATATGCGTCGCTGGGCAGGTTGGGGAGGAATATGGCTGCGGTGTCGGCGGTGAAGGAGGAGGAGATGGGGGATGCGCCGGTGGTGAAGGAGGAGGACAAAGATGTGAAGGCGCAGGTTGGGGCGGGGCAGCAGGGCGGGGGTGGGAAGAAGAAGAAGAAGGGCAAGAAATGAGTGATTGCTTAGGAACATGGAAGAAAGAGACATCACTTGCCGTATCAGCGAGGTTGGATGGCGCGGAATGTTAGGATGGGGAGAATTAAGTCGAATGGTATTGCATCTAGAAGAGCTTTGGGGCAACGGTAGGAAGTTCTGAGGGTAGGTTTGACGAGCCTGCACCACGATGGGAACACACAATTGAGGGCACTAAACGGTCGGATTTAGCTAGAGAAGCTGGGATCATGTTTGATGAATTGTCAATTCTCGTGTTACTCTTTAACTACTTAATGTATCATTGTCCATTGGTGTAAATTCCATGCTCCTTTTACCGCCCATCCATCATAAACATATCCTGAACGCCCGTGATGTCGACCTCGACTTCCTGATCCAGTTTCCACAACCCAAATGACCAGACCGGCAACTCTGCCCTGCATGAGCGCCAACCAAAGTCCAAAGCCCCGAAGCTCTTCGCGTTGTACAATGTTGATAAAACGAATATATGGTATAACGTGTGTATGTGCAATGTGCGATAGGCAAAAATAAGAGGCGATTAGAAGTCGTCATCAAAGCTGAAGTCGCCGCCGTTCTCACCCTGAGCGACCTCATCATCAGTCTTCTTGCTTGTGCTGGCCATGACACCAGCCTTCTGGTAGTCAGCGACACGCTTCTCGAAGAAGTTTGTCTTGCCTCCAAGGGAAATGTTCTCCATGAAGTCGAAGGGGTTGGAGACCTTGTAAATTTTCTCATTACCAAGGGCAACAAGGAGACGGTCCGCGACGAATTCAATGTATTGCTTCATCAAGTTGGCGTTCATGCCAAGGAGAGCACAAGGGAGCGCCTCGGTGAGGAACTCCTGTTCAATGGTCACGGCATCGGTGATGATGTCCTTGATGACCTCCTTGGAGGCGCGGTTGTTCAAGTGCGAATGAAGGAGGCAGGCGAAGTCGGTGTGAAGACCCTCATCGCGAGAGATGAGCTCGTTGGAGAATGTCAGACCGGGCATGAGGCCTCGCTTCTTGAGCCAAAAGATGGACGCGAAAGCGCCGCTGAAGAAGATGCCCTCGACAGCAGCAAATGCCACAAGACGCTGAGCGAACGAGGAGCTCTTGTCCTGAATCCATCGGATAGCCCAGTCAGCCTTCTTTCGGATGCAAGGGATGGTCTCAATGGCATTGAAGAGGTATGTTCGCTGGGAGGGCTCCTTGATGTAGGTATCAATGAGCAGAGAGTAGGTCTCGGAGTGGATGTTCTCCATCATGATCTGGAAGCCGTAGAAGCATCGAGCTTCGGGGATCTGGACCTCACCGCTGAATCGCTCGACGAGGTTCTCATTGACGATACCATCGGAGGCAGCGAAGAAGGCGAGGATGTGAGAGACGAAAAACTGCTCGTCGGCAGTGAGACGGTTGTTCCAGTCGTGGAGATCCTTGGAGAGGTCAATCTCCTCAGCAGTCCAGAAAGAAGCCTCATGCTTCTTGTACATTTGCCAGATCTGGTGAGACACGTTAGTAAGATTTCATGGTGGAGCCCACTTAACGCGTCTCACATACCTCATGATACTTGATGGGGAAGAGAACGAAACGCTGAGGGTTCTCCTGGAGGAGGGGCTCATCAGCCTCCTCGGCCTTGATGGTGTGAGCAACGACAATCTTGTCGTCCTTCTTGGTCTCCACAACCAGGGGCTTCTTGATATCGATACTGTTGGCGTGGGTGGTTGTCTCGTCAACGGGCTTGTTCTCTTTGTTGGCGGTGTCAAAGTTGAGTTTCTTAACAGGAGACTCCATCTTGAGATTCTCAATGGCGGAAGCGGCCTGAGAGTTTGTTAGTTGTCAATAGTTATGGCTGAGAGCGGCGACGAAAGCCATCCGCACTGCAACGTCGCAGTCATGGGGTGTCACTTACCTGCTTGGACGGTGTGACCTGGGCAGCCATTGTGATGGTAGATTGGCACTGAGCAAAGGATAGCAAGACGAATATGACACAAGATAACAATTATGGCAGTTTGTTTGCTCAGAGGATGTGTTGCTGTCGCGATTGTAGGAGCAGATATGATGGTGAGGCAGAACGCTTTTTAACAAGAGCGGTTCCGCGCTATCACGTGGATTTCTGGACGCGTTTGAAGCGTGTTCACGGCGGAGTCAGGTAGTGGATTTTCCAAATGGGCCAATGACGAGAGTTAAATAGTGGGCGAGCCAAGGGGGTAGATACCTGGGAGGTACCGCTTCTGGTCAAGCAGTTCTTGATTCACCGGACGACCAGCCACCACTTTAGAGTGGTTTAATTGAGGGTACGGATAGAGACGCGTCGGGTCGCGTCGAAGTACCTCCGGACCCATTTAGAGCCAGACAATGGAGCCATGGATCAGGCAAGGTCGGGGCCTGCGTCATGACCTGGTTCTGTCATCAGCCAACAATGCCTTCCATCACGCGTTTCTGGGCCAATCCTTGAGCATTGGCCTCAGGTACTCCGTAGAGAGCCGCTTGCAGTGGATATCGGCGAGGGCATGGGCTGTGGCACGAAGAGGCTATCCAGGGTTCATGCGAAGAGACGATGATCCGCAGGGACTTATGGTGGGCCTCTGGAGCCCAGAGGCGTATTTGGCAGAGCAACAGCCTGACGGCTCGTCTCGGGGTGATGCGAGCTCTGACTGAGCTGAGCTTTCAGGTGGATTCAAAACCAACGCCAAGAAAAGTTATCAGATCCCTCCCCGGCTTACAACCTACAGGGATAACAAATATTAAATTACGTAGTTTCCAATTGTAACTCGCCACAGCAGAATAAAGAGAGACATATTTGTTTATTTAATAAAAAAGAAGTATCTAATGATATGATTAATGGTTATAAAACAAGTATATATACCTTAATTATAACTAATATTCGGCTTCAAGATAAGTAATGTAACTTTATAGTGATCCGCAGGGGTTGTACATGTGCTAAGATTCGTTATTCCTGTATGCTGTAGGAGGTTGCGTGTAGCTTGCGTCTGGTCAAGCTTACTCGTTTGAGTCGTTACTTTAAGTATACTCCGCTACCCTAACTCCGTATATCCGAAAGTCCATCCCGATACATTCCAGACGCGCTTCAATTCCGGGGTGTCACTATTATTACTTCCACTCCTTCATCAATCAAGTTTCATCCCATCATGATTCATGAAGACCTGCTATCAAGGCCAATCTTGAGGAGCTCCTTTATGGTCCCCAAGCTCAAACACGGGGCTCAACGCCGTTCCCCTCGTGCTTGTCGTGTCGGACGTTGGTCTCGCGGATCTGGAGCAAGCCCCTGCTCAGGATCCTGGGCTCGGGACCTGCTTCGGCCAAACCACCCGCCGCCGCTCTTTCGTGTTCGAGCCGGTGCTGGCTCCGCAGGACGCCGGTCGTCATTGCGGCTCGACGGAGGTCTGGAAGACATGTGCTCATGCACAGATGGTGGATGCGAGACATATTCCGGAGGCTGTTCTGAATGCAACCGATCAAACTCTGCTGGGTCGCTTGGGTCGATTGCTGGGACAGGCTGACCAGTTGCCTGTAAATTCTTCTTGCCTTGCTCACGGAGGTACTGCTCGAGGATGGCGGCGTTACGGGTATTGGCACGGAAGACAGCGTCGGCGAGATCGCCAACGAACGGAACTAGACCGATAGCGAAATCTACAACGATATTGAACATCATTCTGGACCTGATGGAACCCGGCAGGCCACCCTCAATCTGAGCGCATGTCCTCATGACCATGACAGCCATAAGAGCATCTATAACATCACCAATGCTGGCAAGTTATAAGTCAGCTCTGAGTTGGAGTGGTAGGAGGTAGAGAGGCAAAACTTACGCAGGGATGATACCAATCACGCTGCCCCAACCGAAGCGAATACCGCAGCAGTCGAAAAGGGCCATGTCGAGTCGGTATGCACGTCGCTTGACCTTGGTCAAAATTTTGCCGTCGTGCTTCGAGATGCCTGGTGGAAGTGCCTTCTTGCGTTTCTTGAATTTCCCATTTGGCGTTCCATCAAGACGAGTTGCTGGGACTTGCTCAAAGTAGGGATCCTCAGTCCCGAACTTGTTCTGCATAGTCTCCCCCAAAATCTTCTTGGTAAAAACCTTGGCCACGTATCCTGCCATGATTGCTGCTTTGTATATCGGGAATTCCTTGTGTTTTCGGTGGAAATCGGTGAAAGAGAAGTTCCTTACGTGCGGTTGGGCGCGACAGAGGCCCTAGGGGTTGGTAGGTTGACTGACGAGCGCTTGAGATGGTTTGTCTCAGAAGATGCCGCCGTCTTGGTTTAAACAACGACGCCCAAAGTCAGCGTGAATGGGATACATCAAGGCAGAGGAGCTCCAAGTTGCTTGAGGGATGTGCCGTCTTTATTTTTAAAGGCATGACCGCATAACCGTGATTGGTGATCGCATGACTGAATGCCGCCGAATACCTGTTTTGCAGGTGCTACGATGAGGGAGGGAGCTTACCAGGGGCGATGATGTAATTCATGCAGTTCGATGTGTTTGCTAGGGGCAAAATGGCGCTATCTGTCTGCTAGGACACGTCGATCACTGCGCTTTACCGGGGCTTGAGACTGAGGATTTCTCCGCAAGGTAGCATAGCGCGGAGGCAAGCCACAAGCTTGAATCCAACGTCTGCACCGCCACACAGATCTGGATAAGCCAGGGCTCGGCTGAATTGAGGTGTGGCTGGAGCCGGGTCAGTCTCAGAGCAGCAGTCTGTTGGGTCGCTGTCAACACTGTGTCGAGCTGTCTTGGAGGCAGAGACAGTGCCCTGTCGCGTGACCCACACAGTATGAGGGCCTTTGGAGTTCCCTTCCTCATGTGTTAGGCTCGTGAGGGCGCAGATAGAACTCTGATTGTGATGGCCCGGTCTGAGTTTATCGTCGGAGCTTGACACCGCGCGCAAACACTCCCTCCTCTCCCTTGACATCGCTGTCGCACAACTTCAAAGCCCCACGACGATCATTTGTGACCGCCCCATCACCATCATCGCACTGTTTCTGCGTCTTTAGCTAGTGGCCTGCGACTTTGACGGCATCGCGCGCCTCGTTCGCTTGTCGCAACTGCACTTTGCGTCATATTAGCTTGTCAATCTCAACCATGCCCATACCTTCTTCTCATTCAAATCTTCATTGCCGCCTTTCCAAGTCGTGAGGATAACGAGTCGCAAGTCTTGCCCCAGGTTACTAGAGCATGGGCTGAGGAGATGGTCGCCATGGCTCAACCACAGATGCAGTTGGAGGATTGTACGTAGAGGCGCTCCTGCGAAAACGTGACTGCGATGCTGACAAGGCCACGATAGGGTTGGACGACCTTTGTGTCCGATTCATTATCAACCTCCCCGAAGAAGATTTGTCGTCCGTCGCCCGAATATGCTTCCAAGTCGAAGAAGCCCAATGGTTTTACGAGGATTTCATTCGTCCTCTTGACCCGACATTGCCGTCTATGACCCTGCGAACGTTTTGTCTACGAATCTTCCAGCACTGCCCGCTCCTCGCCTCGTTCTCTACTGAAAACCACACGAAAGCATTCGAAGAGTTCCTGGAATACAAGACACGAGTCCCTGTCCGGGGTGCTATTCTGTTGAATGAGGAGATGGACTCTACGGTCCTCGTCAAGGGGTGGAAGAAGGGCGCCAACTGGAGTTTCCCGCGAGGCAAGATCAACAAAGATGAAGACGATCTGGATTGCGCTATACGTGAGGTATATGAAGAGACTGGCTTGGACCTGCGTGCGGCGGGTCTGGTGCCTACCGAGAGCAAGCCCAAGTACATTGAAATCGCCATGAGGGAGCAGCACATGCGTCTATACGTTTTCCGCAATGTCCCAATGGACACCAATTTTGAGCCCCGTACTCGCAAGGAAATTAGCAAGATCCAGTGGTACAAGTTGTCCGAGCTCCCAGCATTTCGCAGAAAGGGAGCCCAGAGCCATGACACTGCCGCTGTTCCGAACGCAAACAAATTTTACATGGTTGCTCCGTTCTTGGTCCCCTTGAAGAAGTGGGTTGTGTCGCAGAAGAAGTTGGAGGCTAGAAGAGTTACCAGCGGGACTCCTGCTTATCTGCATACCCAAAAATCCATTGATGAAGTGCAGGCAGAGGATGACATCTGGACACAAACCGACACCGCTGCCGAAACTACAAGAACTCCCGGGATCGAGACTATGGATGGAGCTACGCTGGAGCTGCAACGTTTACTCAAGGTTCAGCCGCCAACCCAAGGCCTACAACCTCCTGCTGTGCAGCAGGATAAGGGTACTGCCCTTCTGTCTATTCTCCAGGCGAAAGGCCACTCTCCTGCCACGGCAGTGCCATACAATCCGCAACTCCCACAGACTCCCCTGGACCATACTCTCGTAGAGGCTCCTCAACCAAGGACGCCGCATCACCATAACCACCACTCAATACCTACCATCAATACGCAGCAACCTCCTCCATCCTTTCCGCTCTCGCACAACCAGGCTGGATGGAACTTCCCTCCGTTTCAAACCGGACATGTGCAACACTGCAACCCATCACACCCAGTCGCCGCTCAGCAACAGTTTGGGAGCCATCCTGCGGCATTGGCTCATCCTCAGCCGTTGCCTCCTCAGGTCCAGCCGTCTGTCTTCGACCGAAGCGCGTTTCAGGAAGGCCCACAAGGCAGATATACAGGGGCAACGGAGCTGTTTGCAAACCAACCGATGCCCGCTTACGGAGCTGGTGGGCAACTGCCTTCGCAAGCGCCGATGCCTGTAAGCAACGTGGGATCTGCATATCTGAGTGGTCAGTCCATGGCACTCCTCAATGCCTTCAAGAGCGGCGGAGCTGGTCCCCAGCTAAAGGAGAATGCTAGACAGCCATACGCCTATGTACCAACCAATCCTCACCAGCATTTCGCTTCCCATGGTCAGCCTGGTTTCTCACATGTGCAGCTCCAAGCAGAGGCTCGGGAGCGACCTCAAACGCAGCCTCAGGCTGCTGGTGTATTGCCTGACATGGAGCGAGCTCCAATGAGCCCTCAAGAGTTGGCCGGTTCCAAGGTAGGACCACCCGCCCACGAACATCGATCCGCACTCCTGGGCATGTTTCGAAAAGCCAACTCCGGGACAAGTCCAAGCCAGCTTCCAAACCCCAGCCAAGAAGCACCACCTAACGGCCCTATTCCTTCGATGCTAGCTCGAGGACCGTCACGAGAGAGCGTTGATGCTACTCTGCCAGCTGCTCTAGATTCATTGTCTCTCAAACCCAAGTCTGGCCCAGCCAGAGCATCTCCATTACAAGCTAGAGCAAACAACGGATCCCCCTATTCTACCCAGCCCGCTGTGCCGGCTACTTCTCAACCTGCCCAACCTATTCGTATCCTTCAACGAGGCCAGGTTGAGGCGTCGTTGGGAATCGGTGGGCAGCCCATAGCGTCTCCTCGCATCTCCCCTTATGTCTCGGCCACTCAGCCAGCTCCAGGATCCTACTCGAGTCCGACATCATTGCCCGTTCCTCTGGCCGTAGATCGACGGCCGGAGTCGAGCAACGATCAGAAGCGACAGCTCCTTTCCTTGTTCGGCCAACAACGACAGTCCCCTTCTAGCATGGAGGCGGCAAAGGGCAAGGAGGTCGTCGCGGAAGTTCCTAGATCTAGGGTGGCGTCTCTTGCCTCCGGCATGGGAGAGGCAGTCCCTGGGAACACATCTACATCTCGACGCGGTAGCCAGACGCCCATCTCACCGGCTGAGCGTAGCTTCTTATTGGGTTATCTGGACTCTGTGACCAACAGCGTCACTCGTTGACCTCAGTGCTGTCTCTGGTTGGTTTTTGGGAGGTATGTTTTACGGAGCTTAGTTGGGAGTTTGAAACGATATCATCATACATGGACATAGCCTTAGTCATTTGGCAGGAATGAGATCTGATTGATGGTAGTATTGAGTGGTCCCGCTTTCAGCTGAGTCTGTCTGATGATTCAGATATCAGACCCTGCTGCTTACACACGCAGGGCGTTCGCGTTCTTCTGGCGAGTGACAGTGTGTCCGCATATGTTGTAAGCTTCTTGGCCGTGGCAACTGCTGGTAACGCATTATGGGCAAAACTCGAGTGACTACGTAAGGTACAAGAAGCACATATCGATGGTATCCTCATCACCTGGCGCTTGTAGAATGAAAAAAAGATCCACTCATCCATCATTCCGACAAATCTTCCCCCTCCTCCTCTAAATTCAACAGCTGGAATCGATTTGCCATCGGGTTCAGGGCCTTCCTCGTTGGAAACGCAGGCTGGTGTGTGATGGCTTGCATATCGGGTAGCGGCCCTGCGCACTCGTCGGTATCCCACTCGATCTTCGAACCCTTGTACTTTCTGGATTAAATTCGGTCAGCGATTATGGAGGACAGTGAGGCGTGTCTGTGCATACAGTCTACTCATCATGCAGGTCCGGGCGAACATGGCGTTGTGAATCGAGTTAGTGCTGACGAAGCAATCTCCTCGAACAAACTTGATGTCAATCACAACGAGGTTGTGGATGTGCTCAAGATCCTCGCGCAGGCTTTCTCTAGTGAGATTGGGATCGCAGCCTCGAATGATGAAGTTGCGGCAGACGCCATGATTGATTTTGTGAGCGACGTGACCTGGCATGGTGAATTGACGATCAGCCCATTTAACTTCAACCTGGAGCCGATTAGTAACTCTTGATGATAAGCCGAGTGCATTGTCCTTACCCTCTTATTCATGATATAGAGATCGTGCTTGCGGACATGATTGTAGAAGTCGTTTGCCTCATCTCCGTAGAGGAACGCTACCGAGGCAGATCGATCGCGAACCCTCATGTAAATATCTAATAGCTGTCCGCCACGGACCGCGGCCGTGATGTCTGCGAAGGTAACACGTTCGGGGAGGTTGGAGATGTGGATGGATCTCTTGGCAACTCGCTGGGGCTCTCGTGAGCGAGGAGGCCTAGGAGCGGAAGAGAACTCCTCGATCGGTGACTCCAGAGCGAGGGAGACATCTTCCTCGGTCGGCTCGTATTCGGTATCACCCCATTCGCCCGAGGGGTTCTGTTGCTCCGAGCTGGAGCTGTTATAGTGGCCGTATTGGATGCGGCTCCGGTTTGTGCCAAGGTGGGAAGGATGGGAGTCTTGCCGGCGCAGCTCCTTGGGGGCTGAAGTAGCCTTGGGAGGGTGGTAATTGGCCGCTGAAGCGGCGGCAAGCGAGGGAGTCGTCTCCGAGACGGAATCGTCAGCGCTCAGAAGCTATCAGAAGGTTAGCAGAGGCACGATTTCCGGAGAAATGGCAGTCGTTCGAAGGTGTGTCATTTCCCGACAATCGGCATTGCCTAGTCTCGACGGGGATCTTCTAAAGAGGATAGGGATAGGGCGTATCTGAACGTCTTACATGGATTGCATTCTCCTCAATACCGCCGCGACGGAGATTTTTGCATAGGTTGGCTGTCGGGAATTAGCTGGGCGTATTAAGCATGGAAATTGACGGTGCGGGTACCATATTGGCGTGCAACCTTGACAAGGCCCTGATATTCGGCTTGGGGAACGTATACCGCGGCGGATCCATGGGTTGAGGACCCAGAAAACTTGGAGCTCAGACGTTAGTCAATTGCCGATGGATAAACCGGATAGTTGAAGGCGATGGAGCCTTACAAAGCGAGTCCTGCAACGGGCTCATTAGCTGACCGATGTCTAGAAGGGGGGAAGCTATCTGCTGCTTACTGGACGGATGTCATGATGGGTTTTGCGGAATGGATGAAGAAGGGAAGTTTTGATTGATGAATTGAAGAATTGTCTGTCGGGAGCAAACATCGAGCAAAGGGAACTGGCAGCCACCTGGACCCAACCGGCTGCCATTCTCTCACGTGCAAGTAAGTATCCGTATCATCAAGGACAACTTGTCTATCCCATCACGCATCTCGCAGGGTGAATTGAGCCCAGCAATTGGCATATGAAGAGGACATTGACGCATATATGCCTCCAGATCTATTGACAGGTGAGTTTTTATACCTGACTCACTGATGTTTTGGATCCCACTTACAGTGCACCGAACTGTCCCCTGCGCCACCCGTGTTGCTGCTCGCCACATGGACGATGTCAATGAAGCATCCTCCGGCTCGATATTTGCAGCGTTGGCGATGGCAGAGCGAGAATAGCTCCTCTGGAACCTTTACTTCTTAGCTTTTCCCCCTTTGGAAATGAGAGGAATGCTACGTAAGAGGACATCTAAGTGAAACGGTGCGACTAAACTCTAGTTGTATGGAACTGAATGGATGCAGCCAATGTCGCACCTCCTGAGCCTTAACAATGGAAATCACAGGTAACGCATGGAAGATGCCCGATATACGAAGCAACAGTGGGCTCGACTGCGGTCCGAAAATGACCGTACCATGGCGAATCCATCATACAGGACAGCGTCTGACAGTGTCTGACAGACGTGTTGTTGGGCTTCCTGTGGGAGGATTAGGGTCCTGTTGGTGCTCCCATCCCGGGTTGGACCAACCAGAGGCTCGGAATGTATTTTTAGCATTCTCAAACACGAGATCACGTGTCGTGTTACGGTCACCTTAGCGACGGGGAATTTACGAGATTTCTGTGTTAGCGCGCAAAGTTTAAGGTTTTAGTGGTGGTTGGAGAAACGTTAGTGGCCGTCAGTGGCCGTCAGCGGTTGCGAAACGCCGTTTACAGGGCGTCTTAGCACTCGAAAAAAGTGACCCTCACATGCCTCGCCGCATCACGCTGCAGGGGCTGACCTCCCTTTTTTTACGCAGCAGTGCCATCGTTCCCGCCGCCTCCTTGCCTCTTCTGGATAAGTGCCATGGGGACGATTCGAAGGCGCCAACCCCATCTTAGATGAATCGGCCCCCCTTAGCCCTTTCTCGTTGGTGTGAGTTCGGGACCACAACAAGGGCGATGACCTGTTGCTTTTCTACCTCGTTCCCCTTCCCATCCTTCGTCTTCGTTATCTACCTAGCCGTCGATTCTCCATCGTCCTTCGCTTTTTGTTGATTCTGACTCTCGCTACTTCGCCCCAGCATCCTTCGTTTCTTTACATCAATATCGTAATCATTATCGGCCTCGAATTCGAATCTTACTTCTTGGAACGTACTTGGGTCATTAAGGGGGAGGAAGTCGACACGCCTTACATCTCGACGGCACGATTTGTCTCTCGTCAACGCCCAGACAGAGACGTCGAAATACCTAATTTCCCTTCGATCCGAATTCAATCCCATCCTTGATCGATTCACCCTTGACGGACTTCGCCCGACATGCGCCCTGCTACTTCCATCCTACAATTGGCTGCGTGCTTTTCGACCCTCGCGCCCTTAACGTCAGCATGGCCTGGCTGGCTTCCCGATGCCGATGCTCTTATCGCTCGTGCCGACAGCACCTCTGGTATGTGTGCTGATGCTGCAACCCACGTAATTGGCTAGGAGAGAGGCTAAACTGATGAACGGTAGACGCACCGGAGACTGCATCACCATCCGCTAAATCGACACCAACCGACGCCGCAAAGGCCACGAATTCTGTCAAAGCGGCAGTTACGACAGCAAATCTCAACACGGCGAAAGTCGAAACGGGAACCGACTCTGCGACTAAGACTGACAAGGGGAAATCGAAAGCCACCGGCACCAACACAGGCGATGATAGCGGCTCGACTCATGCTACCTTTGCTCCTAATGACCCTGTAGGCGGCGTCAGCATCACTCAGCCGGCCACGACTCTCATGGCCACGCCCTTGTTCAAGATTGGCGACTACGTAACCCTCGGTTGGAACTACACTTCGCTGCAGGGCACTCCCACTGCCATCGATGTCCTCGTCAGTTGCTCGAATGCCCGGGAGACCTGGACTCTTACTGGCAACATGACTTTTGAGACGGCTGTCTCGTACGTCTGGAACACCAAAGAGCAGGCCAACGACGTCGAGGCCCCCCTGGGAACCGACATGTATACTCTCATCATCAAGGACTCGGACGCTACAATTACCCAAATGGCAGAGCCTGGTTACTTGGGTGTCTCTTCTGGCCTTAAGTTTGGCCTCTACAAGCCCCAGGACTACACTCCCCTCCCTGATTGGCACTGCGCTGGTTGCAATGCTGGTTCGCCTACCACTGATCGCCACGCTATCGGCATGGCCCTGGTTATGAGCATTGTTACCATCTGCAGCTTTACCTGGTTCGTTACGGGCGTTGTATTGCACTGAAACTGATTACAGAAGTTGCGGGGAGACGCTGTTTCCAGGTTTTGAGTCCGGGCAGGCCATAAGCGAGAGGCAGTTTGTTTTTGGTTATTGATGTTCATCAGCGGCGTTGGCTTACATTGGCTGTTTCGGGATGGCAGCGGAAGGAATGGGAAAACTCCATTTGGATATTTTTTACGCAATAGGACGACACATGGTATACTTGTGTAACGATTTTATATACATCTTAATTACGGCAATTGGGAAACTTGCTGGAGCCCCGTGTGCTACGAAGACTATCATTAAAAGCATGTATCGAGCGGCTCCACCTGCACATAGCTGAGAGGAGCAAGCAAGAGAGTTCAAAAACAAACCTGTCCCAAATCGACTTGAGATGCCTTTTGGGTATACTGCTAAGAACTTGGGATCTGGTCAACCTACACCATCCGTAAGGAGAAGCCTGCTCCTCTCTCCTCCCTGTCCCGCCCCTGAAAAATACCCGTAAAATCTGCATTGCCTAAATCTGCGGTTTCGCCTCCTCTTCCTGGAGCATGCGGCTCATGCCTCCTCCGCCTCTCCTGCCCCGCCTTGCTAGGGAATGTGGGAAACATGCTCTCAGGCTTGGGCTTTGGATCCTGGCGGAAGTATTCGTGCTGAAGCATCTCCTGCGCTGTCGGTCTCCGGTTGGGATCGAGGGATAGTAGATCGCTCAATAAAGTTGCCCCAGCTGTTGTCAAGCTCGGGAACTTGGCTCGAATGACCGAGCCTGTGGCTAAGCCCGTCTTCGGTAACTTCAATGTTCGCGCGTTGGGAAGTCTCCTGAACCCCGGCCATGTCTCCTCCGCTGGCACACCGCAAAGCTCGAAAATCTTGGACAGTTGGTCAACCTCATTCTTCCCCTGTAGTAGTGGTTCCCTCGTCAAAAGTTCTCCAAACACACAACCCACGCTCCAAACGTCCACCGCACCGTCGTACTTCTTTGCGCCGAGCAGAAGCTCTGGGGCTCGATACCATAATGTCACGACAAGCTGGGTGAGCTTTGGCGGAGGATCACCGACGTAGCGTGCCATGCCGAAGTCTGCGATCTTGAGCTGACCGCGGTTGTTGAGGAGGAGGTTGGAGGTTTTGAGGTCGCGGTGGAGGATCCAGTTCTCGTGGAGGTAGGAGATGCCAGATGTCAGTTGGAGGAGGAGACGTTTGATTTCGGAGGAGAGGAATGGTTCGGGCATATCTTCGAGGACACTTTTGAGGTCGTGCTCGACGAATTCGAGAACGAGGAATATCGAGCTGTCGCGGATAATTAGCAGGGAGAGTTGGTGTTAGAGGGAGGCCAAGAAACTTACTTGTCCGGCCGCGACAAGTCTTCCCCGACTACGACCTCCTCCATAGTCACAACGTTTCGATGTCGACAATCCTTCAAGATCTGGATCTCCCTCAACCCCGTCACAGGTAACCCGCTCCTATCGGAGGGCTCGAGCTTCAGCCTCTTCAGGGCCACTATCTTCCCCGTAGCCCTCTCCGTCGCGCGCGCAACCCATCCATACGTCCCCTCCTCGATATCGTTCAACTTGTCGTAGTTCTCGACACTCCTGCACTTCCCCCAGCCACCGGCATCGAACTTCAAGAGTTTCGCGGGCGGGAGGTCTGCTGGTGTGCTCCCGTTGGGTTCTGGGGTGAGTCTTCGACGCTTTGAAGGGCGGCCGTCGTGGTTGACTTCGAGAGACTCGGCGTGTTTCTGTACGGCCGCAGCTTGTGCTTGTTTCTCGGCTTCGAGCTTGAGCGCCTTCTCAGCTTTCTTCCGCCTTTTCTCTTCCTTTTCGCGTTTCAGTTTGGCGTCAAGTTTGGCGTCTTCTTCAGTGTTTGCCCATCGCGATTTGCTGGACATTTTTAGGTGCGCACTACGAAGACAGTTGTCAGACAACCTGAAAACACTTGATAAAGGTTTTTTTATTTTTAAGACGATAACTTCTGAAAGAGTGGTCTAAGGGAGGGGAGTAAAATACGCACCAGGCTGCGCTCTCGAGGTCTTGGCCAGACGTTGAATTGTAGCTATGAGGTTTGACGCTGGAGCAGTGGGGTGAGCGGACGAAAGGTCGAATTTAGAGGGGACGGCCTGTGGTTTCAGTGCTGGAAACAGGTGCTAATTTTAGAGCCTCCACTGTATCGTGACGTTTCCAACTCGGGTTGAACTTTCGATTCCTTATCTTATCGTAGCTTGACCTCAAACTTGACGGCTCGTCAGTTCGAAAGGATACTGATACCGCGTATAATAGAAGCGGGACGATGAGACGCCTTGCTCCAAGTGTCGCCCTCCTGGCTCTTGGAGGTAGACGCTTGGCCCATCGGTCTGGCGTTTTCACACCATCGCGAAGCTTCTCATCGACCCTTTACCGTCGTGAAAATGACAGGACATGGTCGACGCCCCTTGCGAAACAGCTGTTTGAAGCAATATCGGTAAGCCTTTCCGTTTCTAACTTGCACGTTTCACGGCTAATTGCCATGATAGACTACTGGCCCAGTACCTTTGGCAAGCTATATGCGAATGTGTCTCACAGGCGACATCGGGGGCTACTATACCGGTGCAATCGGAGAAGGGAGAGATCAGTTTGGTATTAAAGGAGACTTCGTCACTTCTCCTGAGATCTCTCAGATATTTGGTGAATTGATTGGTATTTGGTTCATCGCGGAATGGATCAGTCAAGGGCGACAGAAGGAGGGCGTTCAGTTGATCGAGGTTGGGCCGGGGCGAGGGACTTTGATGGATGACATGCTCCGGGTATGGCCTCCAAAGAGTCTCCCTTTCGAGACACTGTTGCGACTGCTAACGTCTTATACAGACTATACAGAGGTTCCCCGAGATGGCCAACAGCGTCGATGCCGTTTATATGGTCGAGGCGAGCAAAGAGCTCAGGGAAACTCAGAAGACTCTCCTATGTGGCTCAGGTGCTACTTCGACAGAGTCGAAAGTTGGTTCTCATAGTGCCAGCAAGTATAGTGGACGCCCGGTAGTGTGGACAGACACAATCAAGTCTATACCTATAGGTTCGTATCGTTAGCCCCCAAGTCTTCCGACTGTCCTGATCCGTGTACAGAGTCAGATAAAATGCCCTTCATCATCGCCCATGAGTTTTTCGACGCTCTCCCCATCCACACTTTTCAATCAGCCAAAGCTCCGCCGAGATCACCGCGGACTATTCCCTC
The DNA here is from genome assembly GCA_024112705.1 of Microcera coccophila. Classification (NCBI taxonomy): domain Eukaryota; kingdom Fungi; phylum Ascomycota; class Sordariomycetes; order Hypocreales; family Nectriaceae; genus Microcera; species Microcera coccophila. The sequence goes on from JAMYIC010001771.1 coordinate 21,526, forward strand.
GCCTACAGGCAACATTGCTCTCGAACCCGACAACACGCAACCCACCATGGAGTGGCGCGAGATGATGGTATCGCCCACGCCACCAGGCGCTACTCACGCGGATCTAGCGATCCCCAAGTCTCAACAACATGAGCCGGTTCCGGAATTCCAGTTGATCCTCTCGTCCGGCACCACAAGACACTCGCGATTCTTGCCAGACTCGTCGCCCCGTTACCGAAAACTCAAGCAGGTGGAAAACTCACTGGTCGAGGTTTGTCCGGATGCGTCTACCTTTGCGACGGATTTCGCAACCCGTATCGGAGGCTCGCCTCGACATCCCAAAAATAAACCCAGCGGTGCTGCTCTCATCCTAGATTATGGCACCTCCGATACGATCCCCGTCAACTCACTCAGGGGCATTCGTCACCATAAAATAGTCAACCCCTTTTCCGCCCCAGGCCTAGTCGACTTGAGCGCCGATGTTGATTTCACGGCCATTGCCGAGGTCGCGATGCTAGCAAGCGAAGGTGTCGAAGTTCACGGCCCTATTCCTCAAGGCGACTTCTTGGAGCTCATGGGCATTCGGCAACGCGCTGAAATGCTCACGAAGGCCCCTGGAGCTGACAAGTCGACAGCCGAGAACGTTGACAAGGCATGGAAGAGGTTGGTCGACAGGGGCCCCTGCGGGATGGGCAAAGTGTACAAGGCCTTGGCGATCTTACCAGAGAACGATGGACGACGACGTCCCGTGGGCTTCGGTGGCGATGTTCAAGGAGCATGATCAATCCGAGTATGAATAAAATTTGTTTCAATGACACGCTGTAAGGATCATGGAGATTGTAGCATGCTGTAAAATACACGAATTGTTCTCCTCAAGCCTGGCCCTGTATAATTTGACTCTGATCCCAAGGAATGCTATAATAATTTCACGACGGAAAGGCTTGACGTGGAACTCGAGAGTTCCCTTTTAATCCAAAAATATAGCTATACTTATAATTTTACAGCGGTATGTTGATCAACCGACGCCCCTGGGGCTCAATCTCACACGCCTTACTTCCCCTTTACTAGATTTGCATGTTCCTCGTCGCTGTCATCGTCTGAGAACTTGTCTCCGTCTTCTCCAACAGCGAAAATTGTTTCTCCGTCTAATGACTCGCGGGGAATATCTCTAACGGTTCTTTGCGGCTGTTGATGAGTGGCCGCTTGGGAAGTCCCGCCTAGGCTGATGCCGTTCATGGGCTGTGAATTGCCCGTCTTACCAAGCTGGGCTTCTTCGTCATCCGAGTCATCAGGAACGCCGATGTCTCCAATCTCAAAGTTGCCGTCATCATCCTGGGCAATCTCGTCACTCATGGCGAAGCGGCGGTTGTTCGCAGTAGGTCGCCAGACGTAGGCAACCCACGCAACATCAGCAAAATACACTAGGTTCAGCCAACCATCAAGGATGAACCATCTTGTCTTCCAGTGAAAAGGAACGAAGTCGGGGTCATTGACTGAGGCAAACGTGAAGCTGTTGAAGAAGAAGAAGGCGAAGATAATCATGATGCTGATAAGAATTGACCACCACAACTTTTTGTACATGGCTTCTTTGGCATGCTGCTTTCGCTCCCTAAGGTCCTTGAGGGTGAGGTTGAGCGAGTTCAGTGTCCAGATGTAAAAGGCAGTCAGTGTGCCGGCTAGGGGTAGGATGATGAGAAGCACGAATGGCCCTAGGATGGCATTAGCACCTTACAATCGAGTTTTGAGGGAACCCTTCCACCTACCAGCACTTTCTGGCTTAACCAAGAAGCTCGTGATGGAGTACACCAGCCCAAACACGAAGTGAGCGGCCGCAAGCCATCGCACATAGACCATAGTTTTGCCAAGGGTAGGCTTGACAACACCATAGCCCATGCAAACAATCAACAACAGGAAGAATGAGAAAGAGTTCCTGCCGGCATTCAGTATTCCCACAATGATAAGTAGGACTTTGGATCCGATGTTTGCACCATGACGGTTTTCGTAGTCGTAGAAGCCCCAAGTCATGAGCATCTCAACAACTAGGAAGATCAAGATGGCAGTGATGTAGTTTTGAACAGCCACTGTTTACGCATCAGCGATCGTTAGGGGAGGATGTGATTCCAGGGTCATCTTACAGATATCATGGCGGTGCTGGTAGTACAGGAAACCCCAGAAAACAACAAGGAGAGCGTAGAGAATGGTGATTCCACCGTAAAATGGCAACTTGGGAATCTGGGAAGCTGGTAGCTCGCCGTAGGCATTGCGAAACTCAACCACAGCACTATACTCAGCAGCAGTAAAGCCGTCAGTGATTATGCAGTAGTATCCCGTCTTCTTGATCGGATAGTTGATGGCCCCGGAATCCTGTAAATGAACGGCTTTGGTGAGTATGAGTGACTTGGACTTTTCTTCGGCGTCGGGGGTCGTGATGAATTTGCCCACGTCGGTTGTGTTGCAGAGGCCTTGGTTTACGAAGTCGTCGCCGCAGATGGCGAGTCGCTACACGACGGTTAGAGACGAGGTCGATAGCAGAATGCTGGTGCAGCTCACGTTCTCGCCAATCTGAGGGTCTGGGATTCCCACAAAGCTTTGATCCCTCCATTCGAAAATGATCAAACTCGCAATGGGGTCGTCGCCTTGAGGTTTGCTGGAGTTCAAGAATTTTACGAGAATGAAAGGATCCACAGGGCCTCCCCAGGTATTTCGTCCGTACATGCCTACAATGATCAGTATTGGGATGGTTTCAGCCTCGAGTTTCATAGCTAACCGGTGCAGTATTGTCGGTTATCGTCTTGCTGGTCCTACGAGAAAATCGTTAGTCTGCTGTTTTCCGGCATTTGTCGAACGATCCTGGCGCACCATGTATACTTCCAGCGCCTGAGCCGTCCACAAGGACATGGCTAGCACCATCAGCCCCGTTAGGAACTTCATCGTGACGGTGGACTGTTGCGCGACGGGTGGTTCGGATAGTTGGCGTCTATAGCGACCGGCGAAGGACAAGGAAGCAACGTAGTAGCTCTTAGGTGTTCGTATTGGCGTCGCAAAGCAAGCCGATCATGTCGACAAGGCGGAAGAATCGCGAGGAGGAATATTGCACAGGATTGAAGGGATGAATGATCAGATAATTGCATGGAAGCCAACCAAGAAGACAGTCCAGTTGCAGTGTATGAGGTTCAAAGTACTTTGACTCCAGGATACGCAAGGTGGTGGTGGCTGTGTGTGGATGCCAGATAAACCGCTTAATCGGGTGCCTTCAGCGTCCCGGCGGTAGGCGCTAGCGAAGTCTCGGCGAAGTCTCAGCGGGCTGGACCCCTGTAGGACCCATGTAGCGTCAGAGCTGTTGCGCCGATAACGATGAGGAGCCATGCTCTGGTGCGATGCATTTCTTGGAGGCGCTCTCGAACCGAAACCTCCATCCACCATCATTGATGCCTTGAGCAGCGCGCACAAAGATGGGAAAGGGAACAGACAAACTCTATGTCAGTCGCATGCACATGAAGATTCATTTGGTTGTTTTGACTGACCGAATTGTACAGATTACCCACTCCGAATGGTCGTCCTCTGATGCCTACTCTGCGAGTGTAGGCGCTGGAGCCTCGAAAAAGCACTATGGAGCCTCTTTCCGTCGCCTACCCTTCAACTTCTGCGCCGCAAGCTTGCAACCGTTCAAGAACCCCGTCTGCACTCCTGATGGAACAATCTTCGATGTCGAGATCATTGGCGCATGGCTTGAGAAGCACCCGAACCAAAATCCCGTCAACGGCGAGTCGCTACAAAAGAAAGACTTGATTCGACTGAACTTTGCAAGGAATGCCGAGTTCGACTCTCTCAGTGCCGGATTGAGTGATGGGAAAGGCGACTTGATCGATCCTGTCACTTACAAGGTCTTTACCGATAACACACACATCGTCGCGATTCGTCATGGATCCTACGCCAACGTCTTCGCTTGGGATACCGTCGAGCGCATGAATGTCAAGGCTAAGATGTGGCGCGACCTAGTCGACGATGAAGAGTTTACTCGCGCCGATATCATCACCCTCCAGGACCCCCAGAACGCCGCGAGCCGGAACCTAGACCAGTTCAAATACTTGCAAGAGGGACAGGAGGCTCAACTGACCAAAGAGCAAGAAGAAGAGAGAAAAGCAGGGAATATCAATACCGGGGCTCTAGGGAATATCGGAGACAAAGTCTTGAAGGCAAAAGCCGCCGTCGAAAAGGCAAGAAGGGCGCGAGAGCAAGGAGGCGACGTCAATCGTAGTTCTGGAGCCCTGACGAGAATGCCGGCTCCGGTAGCGCGTCACCATCTGATACAGGACAAGAAATTGGCAGCAAATTCTGCTGCTTACACTACCGGAAGAGCTGCCGCCAGTTTCACAAGTACTGGCTTGACGCCCGAGACGAGTGGCGAGCGAGCCTTGCTCACTGACGAGGAGTTCATGCTGAAGCCGAAGCGAGTCAAGAACAAAGGTTACGCAAGGATAGAGACCAATCTAGGCGATTTGACTATCGAGCTGCAAACCGAAACAGCGCCCAAGGCAGTGTGGAACTTCATCAGGCTTGCCCAAAAGGGTTATTACAAAGGAGTGGCCTTCCATCGAAACATTCCCAATTTCATGATTCAAGGAGGTGATCCCTCCGGAACTGGTAGAGGCGGCGCAAGCATCTGGGGTAAATACTTCGACGATGAGTTTGAAGGACCACTGACACACAACGCCCGAGGTATCAGTAAGTTGTCGCCCCGTCCACTTGCCCGACAGATACTCTGACTAACTTCGACGCAGTGTCCATGGCAAACAAGGGTAAGAACACGAATTCGAGCCAGTTCTTCATCACCTACAAGGCCGTACCTCATCTAGACCGCAAGCACACTATCTTCGGCCACGTGGCTCAAGGCCTGGACGTCCTCAAGAAGATGGAAGATGTGCCTACCGATGGTTCTAACCGACCACTGAATAAAATTGTCATCAAAGATGTGGTTGTGTTTGTCGATCCTTTTGAGGAGTTTCAGTCGCAGAAGCAGGAGCAAGAACGAATAACCAAAGAGAAGGAAGAGATTCGCCGTAGAGGAGGCACAGAAGACGACAAGACCACTTGGACCGGTAAACGGATACGGAACGACGGTACGGTTGAGCGGGTGGATTTGAGAGAAAGTGTTGGGAAATACCTCAAAGGTGCAGGCTCGCAAGTCGTCTCTACTCCTACAGAGGCGGACTTGGGCGATGCCGATACCTGGGAGGAGCCTGCGCGCAAGAGAGCGAAGGGGGCTGAATTTGGAAATTTTGACAACTGGTGAAGGGTTACGCTCGCTCAGACATATCGAAGAATTTGGACCAAGTAACAGGGCTTGGGCTTCATTCATCTCATAATCTAAAGGTTTATGCTAAGAAAAAGGAAAGCCTTCCACGCGTACATGCGGGTATACCCAAACTCCGTCGCTACTCTTTTTAGCGATGCAATGATAAAGAATATGAATCAACAACGCCGTTCACCCTAATGAGGTGTATCACGAACGGCACAGAAGCGGAAATGCCATTCTAAATGAGTTCACCCAAGGCGCTCCTTGGAAGATGGGGAAGCTGGTTTAGGGGAACGGCATTGCGAAGGGGGGAATGGTCCTTGGCTTGCAACATCTCGACGACAATTCGAGCCTGCTCGAGGCCAGCCTCCTTGCGGATCGCATGTAACGTGCTGATGGTGTAGTCTTTTGTTGCCGGGGGGCAAGACGAAGACATGCCTAGGATATAAAGCGGCCAGATGATCGTGTTGCTCGCAGAGGCCAATGTCATAAAGCGCTCTGCATCGTCCTCTTGACCATCAAGCTGCATGGGATTCATGAGAGTTGGCGTCTTCTTGGGGTTGGAGGATTTCAATAGGTCCTTTGCAATCGTCGGTTGAGATGATACACGGTATGGCCGATGCCGTGCTGAGATGGATACGGTAGCCCCCTCTGCAGCAAGTAAATGGCCATCGCAGAACCTGACAATCCCGAAATGCTGAGGAACGCTGGCTACTATCGCTTCTCCTAGTAGCTCCAATAGCTTGACCGTTTTGGTGATTTGCTTTTGCTGGTGGGGTGGGAGTAACAATGGGTTAGGGGCATTCGGACTCGTGCAAAGTTGCTCGAGAATGGTTTCCAATACGAGTATTCGTACTGCACGCACACCGTTCCAGGTAGTGACCTGCAACAGACCAGGATATACATGGCAGTGATTCCCCAGGACTCTTGGATCTGGCTTTGCAAGCTGAACGCGGCGGTAGTGCCACGATGATGGAAGTCCGGAGATGAGGAGAGTAAACTCATCGTCAATATCCGACAGCATTCTCACGATGTCCTCAACATCTCTTAGTTTTCCAATCTTGATATCGTAACGGACCTGTAACGCCCTATATATGGGATCCACGATGCGCCATGCTGGGCTATCATGTTCTTGGAAGTGCTGTATTTCCTTACGCAGGTCAACCATGGCTTGCGGCATTGGCAGGTCGCTTTGGATGCAGCTGATGAGGACAGAATGGGACAACATAAGAAACATGCGGATGCCAGCCTTGGACTGAAACTGCGCTGTGCCTCTCAGGCTAGCGATGGCCGCTGCCCCATTCACATGGTCCTGCCACGCCCGCATGGTTTGGGGACAACGTCCGGAGATGAACTCATAGGATCCCAGGATGAGGACCGCTAGCATGGTGGTATCTTTGACGGCCTCGCTCGGATCCCGGAGGGCAGCATTGGTGAGCTGAAGGGCAATGCCATAGCTCTGTTGGGCTTGCCCCATGGTCTCGCGGGAACCAGTTAGTTGGGAGAGGCCTGCGAGTCCAACGGCGGTTATGCTGGCGGTGACACGATCGATAACTTGGCCTGCTTCGGGGTCTGGAGGCTTCCAGATGTCGTAGATGAAGTTGTAATTCTGATAGCATCCATTGTCGGCAGTAACGTAACGGGAGAAGAAGAACGCCGTGCCCTGTTCTTGGAGTGAAAGCGACAGGGCAAAAGGCGGCATCTTATCCCATGGCTGATCTGCGGCTGCATCCTTGCCGCGACCCTCTTCCGAAGACTTGGGACTCTCGCCTGACGTCGAAGACCGTCTACTCTCAGGGGTAGACATGAGGGCGGTAGGAGGTCGAAGGAGACCTGGACTGGGTACTGGACGTGAGGACGGAGACGAGGTCGTGGACAATGGCCCTCCACTAGCGGCAGCTCCAGTCCTCGGTGTGCGTGATCTGGCCCGAGAAGGATTCCGAGATCGACCCTTGACGGCTTTATTAATAACGTGAGAGCTCTCGTCCCGAAACATGAGGTCGACGAGGTTACGATAACCGGGACATGGTTGTCCACGTTTCTGGCACTGACCGCATCCTGGTTCTTTCTGATCGCACTGGGCTTGTTGTTAGCGGTGGATGGCCTTTATAGTGAGGATTTCAAGTCCTGGACTTACTCGGACCTTTCGCTCACGGCAGTTGGAGCATCCCTTGGATGGTTTGCCACAGTAGACCATCGCTTTCCAGATTGGGGGCCCGGGGGCGAAGGAAGAGAATGGGGATTCTGTCAGCAGGAACTGAGTTTAGTCAGGGTCGAGAACCAGCCGAGTAGTGGCTGGCTGGGCGAACAGCTATGCTCGGTATGTAGATTCAGATCGGAACAGAGTTTCTTGGACGGCCTGACGCTGTTTCATCGCATTGTGCCGGAAGAGTGCAGCTCACGATGGAGAGGGACCAGCCTCGGAATCTCCGCGAGAATCAAATCTGGAGCATCGTTGTTCTCGAGCCTCGAGTCTCGAGCAATGGAGGGATTTAGGGCTGATCTAAATGCGCCGGTAGCCGATAGGCGCAGACATAAGGCACAGAAATAGACATGCGTCGGAGTCTGACGCAGATCTACTCTGAGCCACCTCAACGGGCTGAGTCTTGTTTGGGCTCTGGTGCAACGGCGGAAGCTGACATGCAGTGTCAGTTGATGTGTCGGCCAATAGTGACGAAGCATCGGGAGGATTCGTCCTGCAGCCCTATCAATCTGCAAATCTGCCTGGCCGCTCTCCTGGGCGGTTGTTGGCGTTTTTAGAAGGGCCAGGGGGAGGCAGTGAGATGGGGAGGGGAGATGGGGAGGGAGGGATTGGGACATGGTGTCTTGGTGGTGAGAGTGGTGACGTACCGACGACGAAGACAGACTGCGGTCGCATTTTCTCTCCCTTCTCTCGGCAGCCTACGATTGATTTACTTCCCAGAAAAATTT